>PVHY01025811.1:0-17973 GCA_004024945.1 Uropsilus gracilis
TTTTTTTTTTGGAACTAGGTCTCGCTATAGCCTCCAGGTGGGACTCGTACCGCGATCCCTTGCCCCGGCCTCTTCACAGACTGAAGCTTACAGGCATGAGGCACCCTGCCCGGCCCTACCCAACCATTTTCAGACACCATCATGGAGCACCAGGATTTAGTAGTAGCCTAGGCAGTTTCTTTCTTTATAGAGCTTATATTGTGGTTGGAAATACAGAAAATAAACAAGTAGACACATCATTAACATATTTTTAGGCTATGTAATTATATCTTCAAAACAAACTCACAGAGCAGGTATTAGAACCCCATTTTTATTTGCAAAAAAACTAAGGTGCAGCTAATGAAGCTATTTTCCCAAAATGAGATAAGAAGTTGGAGTGTGACCCAGTCTGTTGTCTTTCTAATACCCAAGGAGGTTTTTCATTGTGATACAGCTTAACTGAGCCTAGATAAATTAGCTGTGATGCTGAAGGAGCTTGAACTCAAAGATCCTCACTTGCCCATGATTTTCCTAAATTCAATTCTGATTTTTAATCCTTTTCTTTAAGAGGACCCACTACATTTTATAAACCTCAAGCCTCAGGAGACTTGGACCAGTCCTCACAGATAGAAAGATTCAGACACAATTTTCTCTGAAGTCAGTGGAGGAACGAAACATGACACAAAGTAATCCAGAGAGATAAGAGCTACCCGGGAGGTGAAATGGACTGAATTCTCCCAAATTCATACGTTGAAGCCTTAAGCTTCAAGGTGACTTTATTTGGACTTTAGGGAGACATTAACATTTGCTGAGGTCATAAGGGTGATACCCTAATCCAAGAGAGTTGGTGTCCTTAAGAGAGACAACAGAGAGTTCTCTCACCATCCACACACAGGGGAAAGGCCCAGTGAGGCCGCGGTGAGAAAGCAGCTGTCGATCAGCAAGAGAACTTTCACTGAAAAGGCCACGCCTCCAGAACTGTGAGAAAATAAATTGTGGTTTAAGTCAACCTTTCTGTGAGGTTTTATTCTGGCAGTCTAAGCTGACCAATCTAGAATTGGATATACAAGGCAAGTGGATTTAAGGGAGGGAGAAACATTCCAGGCATAGGAAACAGCTCAAGTGAAGGCAAACCCATAGACTAGTAAATAATAATCTTGCACTCTGGTGGAGTTGGAAGACAGAGATAAATAATGACAGGTGGGTGGAGAAATCACAAACAGTATGACAGAAGTACTGAAGAGTAGGAATTTTATCTGATAAATGTGGGAGGGTCCCTGCTTTGTCTTTGATCAAGGGAGGGTCCAGTGTCAAGGCAGCAGCGTAGAGGAAGGTGGTTGGGAAGTGAGCTTTGTCACTAATACAATGCCTTAGGCAAGAAAGGGTGGCTTTGAAGTAGGTCTGTGGGGATGTAGAGGGACTTGTTTTAGAAAAGGGTGGAGCATGACACTTTGGTTTCTCTTTTGAGTGCCTGGGTAGATAGTGCTTCAGTTATTCTGGCTGCCTAAAATGACTATTATACCTGTAGGTCTTAAATTTATTAGGAAAAGAATCAAGAATGTAAGAATGCTACAGTTCTTGGTCTGCAGGTTTGGTCAACTGTATGCTCTGTGTTTGGGAGTTCACAGAATTAGAAGCACCATGGAAACGGGAGATCTGCAAGCAAGCTTCATAAGCAACATTATGCTTCCTAATAGGATGCTGGTCTTGCCACCTGCTTCTTTTTTGCTTGTTTGTTTGTTTTTAGTGAATCTGAAACTTGGGTCAGGTTGGTTACAATGCATTAGAAGGGGTTGAAGTCAAACTTGGTAAATGGTTGGCTTGGGACAAAGAACCCTACTTTTCTGGACTGTGTGTTGGTCCTAACCCTACTACTACATCTCTTTGGGTCAATCATTTATTGTTCAGAGCCTCAGTCTTATCTCAGAAATGAACCACTTTGGTCACATCATCTTTAGTTTCCCTTTTAGTATTAATATACTATGCATCAATGTTTAACAGCCTATGCAAAAAATGTACAGAAATCAAGATTCAAATGGAAGATTAAAGTCTCATTTCCCAGGATAATGCCCAATTCAGTGCTGATATGCCACGCTTTGGTCTCAGCATTATTTCCTTTCAGTCTGGACCCAGAGACTCATAGAAAAGTTTAGAGAGAAGAGGAAACCATTCAGGCCAGCTTCCCTATTCTATGCTTGAGGAGACTGAGAAACAAGAAGAGCATCACTCAAGGTCATAAAGCTAATTAATAACAGAGTCAGGACTGGGATGCAAGTCTTCTGATTAGGAGATTGGGGGGCCATTTAACCATCAGGTTGTGTGCATGATGCAACTCTGGCATGAGTGGTACCCCTGGAATTATGTAAAGTGGAGGTTCTGTTTGTGACTCCCTTTTCAGGACTCCTCTCACTCAATGCATCTGATCATTTAAAATACCTTCTATACCCCCCTGGATAGCTGGCATCTGTCTCTTCCTCACTTTTACTTGTTTGGTAGAATTCTGTTCATCCTTTGAAGCACAACACATTGTCATCTTCTCGGTCCCCTTTCTTTCCTCTATGCATATTTCTGTGACTGTATTTAGTTAACATTTTGCACGGGAATTATTTCTTACTTCTCTCTCTATGGGTGACCCAATCTGGGCAGGAATCCTATTTTATTTATTCTTATAATTCTAACACCTGGCCCAGGTACTCAGTCCATGGAATGAGTGGAAACAACAGATAAATGATGAAATGAATGTCAACTGAGGTCTGCTGGAGAATACAGAGTCAAAGTGAAAAGGTTTAGGAAGTCATGTCCCATGACATATGAATGAGACTAGGGTTTCTCTCTCATCTGCTTTTTACTTGGATCTACAGGTCATCACCCTCATTAAGGACAGCTCTTCTAAGTTTTAAGCAGGAAATATCTTAGTATCTGGCTTGATGGCCCATATTGAAGACATAATCTTTTGGCTTGTGACTCACCAATGGATTCCAGAAGGTTTAGTGTGGGTGGCCTTCCTCAATCAATCACTGATTGGGTGTTCCAGCTTGGGATTGGATCCTTTCCTCTCCCCTCCCAAGCTTATAGGTCTGTCAGATGCAGCCTGTATGGAGACCTCTGGACATCAGGCCTGCTCAATTCCTAACCACCCACCAGGAGACACAGGGAAGCATCCATAAAAACCAGCTTTTATGACCACTGACACCCTCTTAGCATGATCATTATGACTATTTAATGTTTATGAGATGCTCTTGATGCAGTGGGGGCAAGGGAGAGGCAGTTTGGCAGCCTCAACATGAACGGATGTTTCTATATAACCTCACAAAGGTGCTCTCTCCCACCCAGATAAGTTCATTTGCAACTATGTTCAGGAGGTTTTACAGTGGAAAATGCACTTATTGTATCCTATATGGTATTAACTCAGGCATTGCCAGCAGAACTTCAGCAAATTCAAAATAAAACAAAGAAGATTCTTCAATTAGCCAGTTTTCAATTTTTGTTTTTTTGTAGATTTATTCTCAGAAGTGATGTTGATATTCAATGTTCTTCATTCATTCTTTCTCATTCAACAAAATCAGTCTGGTTTTATGCCAGCACCCATGTCTGCTCTTGGCATTATAAAGATAAATCAGACTGTGCTCCTGGACAACTCAATCTTGTGGAGAAAATAGCATGGGAGAAAAGTATAGTGTTATAGGTGATGTGTAAGAGTGAAGTTCACAAAGAGAAGAGGCCTAGAGGAAGAGTGGTCAACCTAGTCCACTGGGCAGAGACAGTTAGGAGGGTTTTACAGATAGAAAAGCTCAAGATGGCATCAAGTTGATGACAATTTGGGGTGGGTGCATATAAACCTTACAGGGAAAGGGAATGACTGAGAAAAATATAGGAGTGTGAACTCTAGTTATGAAGACAGACTGGATTCTGTAGTGTGAGAAGGTGAGTTGGGAAATACAGGCAAGACCTAGAATGAAAGGGCCTTCCTTGCCCAGTGTTTAAGAAGATTGGCCATAACCCAAGATGCCCTGATCACTCTTCCAGGAATGCATTCTTCTCTTAGTTTGGGTGATGCCACTCTACTAGATTAGTTCCTACCTGTCTGGCTACTCCCCCTCTGACATTTGCATGGGTTGTCTTTCTCTGCCCACACTTTAATGCCAGTATTCTTTAGGGTTCCCTCCCCTGTTTATCTCACTTCAGTCTCCTCCCTGGGGAATTTCCGCACTGCAGCAAGTCCCCAAATTATATCTTAGCTCCGGGTGAGCTCTTTCCTGAACTCCATACACAGTATGGTATCTCTAGCTGAGAAGAGTTAGTTCCCTTACTTATGAATACAACACTATCCAGCCACCCAAACTTGGAATTATCTGAGACTCTCTTCTTTATCTAATAAGTCATGTCAAGTCCATCACTCATCACTCATTCATTCATTAGTTCATTAGCTAGTTGTTCAGCTAGCATCTGATGATGTAGAGGTGAGGGGAACAGAAAGCCAGACTTTGAGGAGCTCACAGCTAAATGGTGAGAAAGGCACAGGAACAGGTGGTTGTCAGGCTGGGTATACTATGTGTCGAGAGAAAGCCATGGTACCATGAAGAAGGTACAAATCCTAGCCTGGGAAGGTTGAGTGGCGTCAGGAAAGTCTGACAAATCTTCCTTAAAGAGTGAATAGGAGTTAGGCCAGTCAAAAGTGATAGTGAGGGAAGTGAGGCATTCCAGATAAAGGAAATAACATGAGGAAATGAATGGAATGAAAAAGCGGCAAGATGTGGTTTTTAACAAGTAAATTTAGAGTTGCTGAGGAGAACAGTTATAGGTAGATAGGACAGGTGACAGAGATGAGGTTGGCTTTTACAGGGCCTAATGTTACCTCAGGGAGAGTTAGACATATTATAGGAAAATGGGAAACTAACAGTAGTAGTGGGGGACTGACCTGATCAGATTAACTGTGCAGGAAGATGATACCAACGGGTAAGGTGCGTTGGCAGGAGAAAGAGTTGTAGCATAAGAATTCATGAGAGACTATGGGGCCCGATCTAGGGCAGGTGGTTAAGGAAAGGAGAGGAAGCAAGAATGGGGAGACATTTCTCAAGTAGTGTCAACTGTTTGTGCAACTTTTAAATATAGAGTGATAACAGAGATGGACTGAAGATACTGGACTTTTTTCTAGCCAAATGATAAATGAATATTGGCGTTGTTTACTAAGGACACAGGATTGGAAGCAGGTTTAGGGAGGTAAAAAGTCTTCAATTCTAGACCAGTTTGGAGATATTACATCCCCCAAAGATTTTCCATGTGGGGCACTGAGCCTGAATACAGCTCCAGAATCTGACCTTGACCTCTCTGGATCCAGTGCATGACCTTTATATGAGAGATCCAGGACAGAACAGAGGGTTGTTTGGCAACATGGAATTCAGTGACTAAGGTCATTCAATCTTCAGACTGGGAGGAGTCTGATTGGATTTATTACCTTTGCTCTATAGTCTGTGTTTGGCTTGTGCGTTCTGTCATTTCCTGCTGGGAATGCTGGGTTACTGAGATCCAGAATGAACCCTAATCCACAGCAAAAAGGAGGAAGCCCTACCCATCTTCACCTTTCGTCCCTCCACCACCACCTGTTTCTCATTAAAGGACTGATGGCAGGGACCGCTGCGGTTGGTGAATTTATCATCACTATGTCCTCCTCCAACTTATTCCTCAGAAAAAGTTTATGCCCTTAAAGCACAGGGAACTTTAAAGACAAAACTGCAATTCGCAGGGAAAAATGGATTTTAGTACTATGTGAAAATTATTTCCTTTTTTTCTTTAGTTGTTTTCCTTTTTGTTTATTTAGTTTTAAAGGGCAGGTGCTTCCTGTTGTCTTTGGACAGAGCATCATCTCTCTGGTGTTTGTTTGGAGCAAGTGTTTGGGGTTGGCCTGGGGGTGAACACAGTCTCTTGCAACCTGAGACATTTCTTTATCTGTAAGAAGCTGAACTGGATGCAGTCAAAGATCCTGCAGCCCTGAGCAGGAGCTGTGGTTCTGAAGGTTCTGAGTCATAAAAGGAGGACCAAGAATGAACAAAGCAGTGGGTCAGAAATCCTTTCTCTACTATGCAGCACTGAGACCCTGGGCATTCTATCCACTCACTAAATCAAGAGTTCCCTATCTGTTAAATAAACCTGTTTGCATTCTCTTTGGACTATTGTTAGGATCTGAAAACTTGTGATGAGTCTTTTCTTGTGGCACAGAAGCACAGGAAAGGGGTAAGCAAGTTCCAGAGAGCTGGGACAGAAGAAGAGACTCAACATATACCACACCAAGACACCAGCTGCCATTATTTTTTGCTAAGGACCATGAACAGCTTCCCATGTTTCTCCTACCTACATGTCTCTTCCAACTTTGTCTTCCAAATGTCTCCTCTAAGTTCCCTTTCAGCTGTTTGAAGGTACAAGATGAAGCCAGGAAAGTAAGAACAAGAGACTACATATTAAAAGCCAAGTGTGTTTGTTTCACCTGCCTCTAATTCCCAGTGATCCCTGTTCAGATTCAATGAGGCCCATTCAGAAAGTCAGAACCTGACATACTGGAAGTGGTAGCTCTTGGTGCCTCCTGAGATCTCTTCAGCATGGAGATATGAGTGGAGTCTTTGAAAATATCAGGGGGTAGTGTTCTCTCAGAACTTATTTATGGGCTCAGAGTTTGCTCCTTATTGTTCCTCTACCAAAGGGAACACAATTCAACCCATAAAAGACACATAGGAGATAGTCAAAATGTAGTTTGTTTGTGGGGAACTCTGGGTTATTTGGGATTCTTTGAGTTGCAAGAGGAAGGCACACTGGTCAGAGGTGTGTGCCTCTTCCTTAGCATGTGGGAGGTACTCAATGAAAGACAGGTCTGCGGTTTGAATTTCTACTGATTGGTAGGCAGATGGATGATTATCTCTTTGGTGGTAACTGCCTGTTTCTAGAAGACTTGGTTCACAGCACAATAGGGCCGAGTGTCAGCAGTTTGACCTAGCACCATCCTGTTTACCAAGGGCATCAGCTTATTCAGCAGGTCACAAAGAGCCACATCTTATATGAGGCCCTCTAAGCTGGTCACCTTTCCTTTTACATCTCAAAAACAAGCACCCTTATGCTTTCTGATAAACAGCTCATCACTCAAAAGCTGAGATCAGGGACAGGTTGGCGGGGATTCTGGAATATTTCCCTTAGGGTCATAACCGCTGAAACACAATTCTGATTAATCAACCCTTGTGATATAGCACAGACAGGCAAGGTAAGTGAACATAAATAGCAAAGGAAACCTAGATTAATGTGGAAATGTCTGTGAGATATCAGGATAGGAAGTCATGAAGGAGCCATGAGACTTCTTGGAGAATGAGCTGGAAGTCAGAGGGAGATAGTTTAACAGTGGATTGAAGGGGGTTTCTGGTATTGACTGACTGACACATGTCCAACGTCTAGTCACCTACCAGCCATAGGGTTCTGGGGTAAATCATTCTTCCACTGTGGATCTAGTTTACATGTATATAGGTGGATACAGTATCACCCCTATCATTGAGAAAATAAAAGCAAATGCATAAAAGATTAACATAAAACTTTGTGCTTAGCAAGCACTAAACATATGGTAGCAATAGCAATATCACACAATATAAGCACATAAAATGAATGCTTGTGATGGATTATTCTGAGTGATTTTACCCTAGGAGGTAGGGATGATCATAAAATACATTTGACAATTGAGGGAACTGAAATACAGAAGATCACATTGTTAAGTGATGCTGCTGAGATTCAAATACAGGCAGTCTATCCATGCTTTTAACCATTATACCCTGTAACTGCTACATAATTATAATTGATGGTCATGTTCTTTAAATATAAGACAGAGTTCGTGACATCTTTATTCTCAAAAACTGGAAGAAAGATGATTATTAAAAGGGATTAAACTATTACCAGGTGTGAGGGAATAAATATTTATGTTATCTAAATAAACCCTCAATGCGGCCTAGAAAGCCCACGTACTATCACCTGCAATTTAGGAATAAGAAAATCAAGACCTATTGGGCAGAAATAGTGGACAGCTAAGATCCAAGCTTATCTTTGTGAATCCAAGCCCATGCTCTCTTTATTGCACCTACTACCTGCAGAAAATTCACTGGAGGTGGCATGGAAAGGGCTGCATGACATCTTTCCTTGGAGGAGTAAAACACAAAGACTGACTTGCATTGAAATTGACAGGTAAGGGGACCATTAACAAGTTCACAGGACACTGAGTCCAAAATAAGTAGTCATCAGACTCCCAAAGGAAGTGAAGAGGGCAATAGGAAAAATACTGCTGGGGGTGTGATGGTCCATGAAGTACAGAGGAAACATCAGTGAGTAAGGAAGATGGATAGGAGAACCTATATTTAAAACTGGCTGGGAGTAAGGAAGGAAGCTATCAGCCTAATTTTAGAAAGCTCCAGACTCTAAGGCTCCCAAGGTATGAGACAGGGAACTTGGTGAGGTTTACTTGCCATTTATCATCCACTGGCCTCCAGAGCAGGGATTGTAGTTGATTGGGCTGGAAGATGTCTCCCAGTAGAATAGGAAAAGAAAAAGAATGAGCTTTGGAATCAAATCTAGTTTTGAATGGCAGATGGTCAAGTGACTAATTTTAGCAATCTGCCCCTTGGTTTCCTCACCTCTAAGATGGGGCAATAGGATCTGCTTGGCAGAGTTGTTAAGGATAGAATAAAAAAGGTTAGCAGTCCTAGTAAATTGCCTGGCTCATGGTAGGCATTTAAATGATGTCCATGAAATGAATCTCCTGGGGAAATTTATAAAGGGAAGTCTTTTGAATCACAATAGGAGTCCTTCAGTAAATTCTCATTTCTTTAGTTCAGAAAAGAGGTTATCCTATCTCTCTGACCTTCATTCAGTGCCTTCTATTCTCTGAAGGCTCCTTGAGTACTCAATGATTGGTATAAAATATTGTTACTATTATTGAACTTTGAAGCTCATATTCATGACTTTACACCTCTCTCTCTTAATAACTCCTTCATGAGGGCCCCACATTCATGACTTCATCTAAATCTACTGAGCCGAGGCCTCATTGCCAACACCACATTGAGGATTAGTACTTCACAAGATCTCCTTCTTCAAAATTGAGATATCTTTGTGTTTTTTTTCCTGATTCTAAAAATGATATCATTTTTGAAAATGATTTATTAATTCAGACTGATACGAAGCAGAAAGAGAAAGAAATGACTTCAGACATAACCTTTTTATTGTCTATATGCTTCCAGACATTATTGTGTACTCATATAAACTTATATGTTATATCACACACACACACACACACACACACACACACACACACACACACACACATGCAATTTGGTGCAACATCTTGAGTTTTAACTTAACACACTGTCATCTGGAATACAAACCGTGTTTTCCAACCTCCATTCCAATGAGATATATTCTTGTGGGAAAATTCTGGAAAGTAACTTATGAGCAGGCAAATATGCAGCACCAAGAAGTTTGCCTAAATCAGGCGTATTCAGAGGGGAGGTGTTTCTTTTTAAATCTTTTATTTGCCTCCTTTGACCTATAAAGCAACTATGAAGGTATTCATCCAGTAGTCCTCTTAGGCCATGAGGAAGCCTAAGGATGAAAAACATCCAATGGAGGCCCATAGAAAAGTATCCGAGTTATGATAACTTAAAGGAATATCCACACCATCCTGGTTACCCTTTTTCAGATCTTCTTTCCTGGAGACTAACTCCCTGTGATTTTAAGCAACAGCAGTGAGGTCTTTGTTTACTGGTGCCGGGATGCAATTTATAAATAATATATTGTTCTCCCCACCCGCAATTTTTTTATTTTTTAATTTAGACTAGGTCTCACTATTTTGCCCATGGAACTGCAGGCTCACATTGCCCGAGGTACCACGGACTCAAGCAATCCCCAGCCTCAGCGTCCCAGGTAGCTGGGATTACAGCCACGTGCCACCATGCCCAGCTATTTTTTGGGACTAGGTCTCTCTGTGTTGCTCTGAGCAGGACTTGAACTGTGATCCCTGGCCCCAGCTACTTCACAGGCTGAAGCTTACAGGCACGAGCCACCGTGCCCAGTAATACCACCAGCAATTTTACTTTCTATTAAAAACATTTTTCCCTGTTAATGCAATGATAAAAGATACAATAGTCTTTTTAATGACTGCAAAAATATTTCATTGTAGGGAGTTACCATGATTAACTCAATCCCATTATGATAAATCCCTTAAGTTGCTCTCAATGTTTAAGTTAGAAATTTAAAACTTCAACGAAAATTATGGAACATAAATTTTCATGCATATTTAATAGTTTCATAGACTAAAAAGAGGATTCTTGGCACTATAAAATCGATGCATTTTGGATTGGTCATTCAAGTAATTAAATTGATAAACGGACCTGTGCATTATAATCAATCTTTATTGTTAAATTGTCTCTAGAGAATTTATTCCAGGTTATATATTTTAGGTAGAATTAAAAATGTATATCGTGAGACAGTTCCTACTTGCAAGGTGCAAAGACTAACACAGGAGACACTAATGTGCCCACTGCAGTCTGAGATAGGCACTTTCCCACAGTTGTCTGGAATCTGGGCTCTTTCCAGGGGCATCACCAACTCTATCTCCAGCAGCCTAGTATGTCTTGATCTTTTTCAACAAACCTGGAGACTAGTGGGTGAATCTGTTGAACTCTGACTTGCAGATGATAAATACTCTTCCCCACTCAAAAACAGAACATGTTGGTTTGTATGATTTAAACGTCATGGGTAGAACTTGCTGAAAGGGTGAGAAGGGTTCAGATGATGATTCTTATCTCTATCTCCTCTCAGGCCTCCTTTCCTACCATTGGCTTCTTTCTCAATTTCCACATAGTGGGGAAATGACCGCCAGTTCTTCCAGCCCTACATTCTGTAGGTTCACATCCAGCAGAAAAAATAATAGCACACCATCCCGGTAGCTCCCATTCAGGACCTGAGCCACTTGACTGGATTAAGTGACGTGACATGCCAACCCTAAATATCTTTAGCTCTCACTGTGGATTTGCTGTATGAACACTACCAAACCCTAGAGATGCCCATTTATATTTACTGTTTTATTGAGATAACAAACCCCAGGGAGTATGATTTGGTAATGTGTTTTGGTGGCATGTTGCCTGGCAGAGGAAATAACCAGGATAATCATTGCTAACATGTATAGAGCAATGGCTGTCTTTCACCTTCCCAATGTGTCTGCGAGGTGGGTGTAAGGAAAATAGGGCTTCAGGAAGAGAAATAACTGGCATAGGCTCATACCCAGTACTTGTGCATGTTGGGTTGGGGTCCAGACTCAGGTTTACCTCACTCAGCATGCAGTGGAGACACAGTCAGGCCACGCTCTGCCTTTATTGCAATGGGCATGTGTACCTCACAAGGCTGTTGAGAATGTAACATGAAAACACTGTGTAAACTGAAGCACTTTCCAAGCATGAGTTCATGGAACTCATTGATAGGTCCTAATTTACCTCATTCCATCCCCCCGCCCAGGAACACCAAGGGGACAGGATGGCACTAACCCAGTAATACTGAGTAAACAGATTAAGTAAGAGAATAGGGAGACACATTTTCCCCCTGAGCTATTTTTCTTTATTTCTACAAATAAGTTTTTGAAAGGACACCTACAACTGTTTAGGATTTTAAGGGTAATATGAAGCACTTAATAAATATTTACTCTGAGCAAACTACATGCTAGAAGGTCTCTTTAGCTATAGTAGGAAGAAGTATGGACATCTAACCCTCCTCTGACTATTACTGGTTCTACTTTGTGACTTGGGGCTGGTCTAGGCTCTGCTGACCTCAGTTTCTCCACTGATTCAATGCAGAGTATAGATAAAATCATCCCATTACTTACAAAATAATTATGGGGTTAGAGTGATTAGGATGGTCATCCCAGGCTAAGCAGGTGACATCTCTGAGTTTCAAAGAACAGAAAATGTCTTCCATTGGATGCAAGCTGGGGAATGGGACCCCAGGGGTTTTCCTAATTCTGCAAATAGTTGACTTTGGCTATTGCTTGGCCAAAAGGCCACCCCTGCAAGGAGTTGCTTGGAGGAACTGGCCAAGCTCCAGTTTGGATATGAGGAATATAAGTCATTAATAAGAGACTTTAATGTCACGTAAACTGGCTTCCTAGAGGGGAGTTGCTTACATCACATAATGGCACTGTTAGCAAAGAGTTCAGCTGTTCACTGTAGGACTCACAGAGCTTCAGGAGGGAGGTCAGAGAAGGTCAAGGCCAGAGATGGGGCAAGCACAGAGCAGGTCATCAGGGATTCTGTTCCAGACTCAGTCACTGATATGGGCAAATCAGTCCCATGCCTTAGGCCTCATTTTCAATGAGGTATTGGATATGCTGTGGGACTTTCCAGTTTAGACAAACTACGCTTGAACAGGTTCAGTGGAGAGAAGCTGGAGGGACTGGTTGATCTCTGCCCCAACCTTGTTGCTCACTCACTTTGTATCCTTAAGTAATGTATTTAAACTTTTTGTGCCTGAGTTTTCTCTTCTGTAAGATGGAGTTGATTATGTTGCACACCCCATTGGGTTTGTATTGATTAAGGTAAACCACTCCAAATAGCACCTGGCATAGTACAGATGCCCTATAGGAATTAACCAGTGCTGTGACCCTGCCCAGTCTCACAGCCCACAAGGCCCTCAGATCAGAAGGAGAGACGAGCAGACTAGGCTGCCCATGGCAGAGGGAAGGGGATTTTGTGTCAAGCTCTGTTTATGGAGGACCCAATATGGGAGGATTCTCTTACCAAGGGGTCAGAGTATAAGACTTGGCGGTCTCAGGGGAGGGCAAAAAGCGGAGGAAAAAGAGGTTCTGACTGGGGCAGGAGGAATCTCTGTCATATAGACCAGGCTGACTTGGGTTCAGGGCTGGGTTGTGTTGCTGACTTTCAGGGACATCCCAACTAATCTCTGCATCCATTTAGTACAGCCTCAATCACACCAAGGATGCTTCACTGGTGTGGGCTGAATCTGAATCAGAGGAAGGGGAGTACAGCTCATGATGGTGCCAGGGTAGATTGGTATATGTGCAGTGTGTGTACACGTGTTCTAGAAGAGGTGGCAGAGGTTTAGGAAGGCCTTCCCTAATGACCAATCCAAACTATAGCCAAGATGTGGGCTCATAGACTCTCCCAGCGAGACATCTGCCACAGGCCCTTAAGGTGTCTCCTGCTGGTGGTTACAGTCACTGCTTTCATTGTCTTTCACAGTTTTATCCGAGCCATCTTTCTAAAAGGGATAGTTGTGTCATTACAATGGTGTCTTCTGGTTTCCTCCATCCTACCTTCTTTACAATGTGCACCAAGACCCTGACCCCATGTTGAGAATGTCAGTGAGTCATTTATGATGGCATGTTTAGTTGGGTTCAGTCAATGAATCCCCAAAGATGGAGGACCCCCTTCCTTCTGGCCAGGTTCTCATGGAAGGTGGTAATCCCCTTCCAAGACTGGGACCCGTTACAGTACCCCTTCACCCCCCCCCCTCTTTTTGCCCTTGCAACCTGCAGGGTGGTGACCAGGTCACCATGAACAAAGTCACATTCATTATTCATTTCCTTACTTGCTTCCCATACTTGTGGCCATACTCCTGTCTTAAACTATCCTTAAATCATTTAGGGGAGTGAGCAATCTCTCTCTGCTGGTCCTACCTGATACAACTCTAGGCCTTTTACCCTCTGACCCAGCTAATCGCCTCCCTCAATCACACACTCCCAGTGCTTCCCATTGTTCACATGTACCAACCTCTTTCTCATCCACCACTGGTGCTTCAGCCAAGGTTACTCTGTTACTCTGTGCCCCTTCCTCCACAAAACTGTCCTAGATACCCCAAACTTGATTGGAGCTGGTCCTCTGTCTCCAGTGGTCTCCCTGTTCTTATATCACAGCAGCTGTCATGTGATGCTGTAATGTTCTTCTGGCATGTCTTTCCTTCCTACCAGGCTTGCCTCCTGAAATTAGGAACAGTGCCTTCTCCTTGAAAAGTGAGGCAGTATGTGGGTAGTTTAAAAGGACACTAGAGTGAGACCACTTGGGTTCATATCCCAGTTCTTCATGTATCTGCTGCATCTGTGCAGCCTTAAGCAAGTCACTTAATCTCTGTATGAACAGTTATCCCATCTATAAAATGGGCTAGGGAAAATAAATACCTACAGGTATTTATTTGTTGTAAGGATTAGATTAGTTAATATATGCAAAATGAAGTGCTTTGCATATATAAATTTAATACATGGAATGATTAAATTATTTGATATACGGGCTTAGTACCTAGAAAATGTTGGATATTATGGTCAGTTGGTGACAGTGTCTGCAATAAAGAGAGGATGAATGACTTCTATCTTCTAGGTGCAACATTGTGCAATATTGTACTTTACAATTTAGTTTTAACATCAGGCTTGACAGGAAAAGAGGATAGAAATTCTACCCTCACTTACTATGAGCTTGGACAGACTTGCTTAGGGACCCACAATTGACACAGAATGGAGGGATCCTGTTTCATGGATTCTGGCTGTTGGGACCCTTTGTTGGTGTCCTTTCTCTTGCTTGCTATTAAGGGAGAAGGTCTGGGTATCAGTTCTGCTTCAGGAGGGGGTGACTACAGATCTGATAGAGTCCTGTGACTTTAGAGATGTTGAATTTGGTCACTTTCCCTGAAATCTCTGAGTCACCTTTGGGATTTTCCTAGAAATTCCTGGAGGACAAAACGATTAATTAAAAAAAAAAAAGTCCAATATGTAGCAAGTTCTGAGCCAGCTGCACATACAAATTCTGTTGGCCTAGGCATCTGTCTGAGGAATGTAGTCTAAAGGGAGAACCCCAGGAAGAGACTCAGACAGAAAAAGAGCCTTTAATATTTCTATGAATAGCAATATTAATAATTGTCAGAAGCTTCATTAGAACCCTGAATATTTATCCAGATTTTCCAAGTGTGCCATCAATTCTCCAATAACACAGCCTGTTATCTTTTTATGACATCCTCTAGGTCCATTTCTCCTGTCAGTGGAGAGTCTCATCCTGCCCCAAGGCTCTGAATCCAGCTCAAAATTTGATAAAACACAGGAGTCCCACGGTGGTTGTGAAATGACTAACTAAATGTGGGAATGGACCCAGTGTCTGGTCTGCACCTGCATTTTACAGATAAGGAAACTTGGGTTTGGAGATGTTGAATGCTTTGACCAAAATGGTACTGATAATAAGGAGAGAACTGGGATGTAGATACCATGTCTCCAGGGGCTTCATTGTTGAACAGAGAGCAGCCCAAGTGTACAGGTCAAACAGACCTGGGTTCACATCCTTAACTGGCCAACTATCTACTGTGTTGTTCTATATGCTACTCCACTTCTTTGAGCCTCAGGAGGTCATGTTAATGAAATAGGTATAGCGCTGGCAAGTGTCATGTGAAGTCATTGTGAGAATTTACACAATGCATACCCAATGGCACAAAGAGAGTGCTCCTTACATGTGACTTACTATGATCACCGTCCTCATGCTCTTATTGTTATTTCTCACTGTTAAAAATACCGCAGTGTTGGTTACTGTTATCACTGAATATGTACCTGGTATATAGCGGGACTGCAACCAAACGAGTACCTTGCCTTTCTTAGGGTTAACCTGTTGTGCCTCTGGTATGGTCGGTGACTTCAGGACTTACTGTTTGCAAGGGGTTCATGAAGCCCTGTCTCTTGCTGAAGTGGAGGACACAACATGGAGTGAAGACCTGGGAGTGACAACGTGGGAGAACATCTACGATAGGTAGGTGGGCAGAAAACATCACCCTCCATCTGAGCAAGGTCTGACTCAATTCGCATAAGCCCAAATCACCTACTTTTCCCACTCTGCTTTATTGAAGAGGCTATGAGCTATTTGGGGGACTTTCCAAGGATTTCTTGAAGATAATTGTTTCTCCCAAGTATTCCCACACCCCAGTCCCTCTCCCAGTTTCTCCCTTGTGACTAGAGTAAACTTTTTTGGTGTCTTCTGAGCTCTTGCACCTCTGCAAAGACAGCTCAAGGGGCAGCAACTTAAACAATATTATGTATAATCCAACCAAGAGTCAGGTCGTCTCTCCAACACATAGAAACTGTTTGATGGGCTTGTGCTGGCTCCTGTATATAAATCTGGGAGACATTTGAAGTCTCTTCATGATACAGAAGGAGAAACTGAGGTCGAGAGAATTAATCTAATTACCCAAACCCCATACTGGTGAGTGACAAGTTTAAGAAGAGATCTAGATCTAGATTTCCTTTCATCAAAAGAGTCCCAGAGAAGGAGTGGGAAGTGAGAGCCTACACAGCTTGTTCTGCTATTTACTAAGTGATTTAGGGAAAACATGCCAATACTCTCCCCAGTTTCCTTACCAGTGAAGTGCACAGAATTGTGCTTTCCTCACAGGAGCAATAGAAGAAATAAAAAAGATAATGGAAAAAAATTATCTGGCACCATGCTTAGCATAAACTTAGTCCCCTTTCCCTCCTGAAATGAACAGTGGCTTTAGAATCAGTCCTGGTTGGAATCCTGTGTGAACTAGGAACAAGTAGTAACATTTCTGGGCCTGTTTATCTTATTTATAAAACAGAATGACTCTCTAGAGAGGTCCTTGAGGAATTCATAGCAATTCTTTCAGACAAACCTTCTTTTTCCTGGTACCCCTCCACTAGGACTCCTTCCCCCACCCTGCAGCCTAGAGTCCCAGCCCCAAACTAAGGCAAGCTTGGGCTTGCAAATGTTGGCCTCCTTCTCCAGTCACAGGTTAGCTAGCATAGCTGATGGCTTTGGGGACAGCAGTACCCCCTCCAAACCCTCAGGCCACTTCAGGACACAGTTCCCTCGAGGGGCATCAAACCCAAAGACGGTCACTGCAACGGCTTCCCAAGAGGGTGTTGGAGACCAGGATACACAAATAACCCCAATGAGACAGCCCCTTGGCACTGCTTCTTGGTCAGGAGTAAACATTACGTTATTCAGAGAGACACTTAAGTTTCAAACCACTTCATATTTAATCAGCAATCATTCTCCTTTCCAAAAGCTATTCCAGGAAAAACATCAGTTTAGTTTTTGACAAGAAACAAAGCTTTCTGAAAACTTGCTCACACAACCCAGTCCTTGAGGGATGAACAAACAGCCCTCCTTTGAGCCAGAGGTGACGCCAACCTAGGACACTGTGGCCCGGACAGAGCACGTCTGAATAGTGTTTCAGCTGTCCTGGGGAGCAGTGGCAGGAAGTTCTGGGAATGGACAGACCTGCATTCCAATCCCATCTCTGGCTTCCACTGAAGGCATGCCCTTCAGCAAACTTTCATGACCCCGTAGAGGCTTGTGTACTTTGGAAAATGGAGATAGCTACACCCTCCTGTAGGTAGCACTAAGATTTACCTCAAATGCACTGGTGGATAGGTTGATCTATATGTTTATAATTTTCACTTCTGAAGGTTGACTGGTTGGCTATTGACAATTTCATATGCTTTGAGCTACTACATAAATTACCTGGCAAGTTTGAATAGTCCCCAAATTGAGTTAAACATTTACACAGTAACTCTTAAAACTTAGTTAGGAGATTAAGGTAGGAGGAGTCAAGAGAGGAACATGTGAAGAATAATCTGGGAATCCCTACCCCACATGATTTTGATGAGGTGATGATCAATGCTCAGTTCAATGAGGCTTTAAACAAAGAAAATCCTGAAGAGGATATAAAATCACAATTTCCTCTCCTTTTCTCTAGCTCACATGAGTAACGTGTGTGTGTGTGTGTGTGTGTGTGTGTGTGTGTAAGAGAAAGAAAGAAAGAGAATGGGAAAACTAACTTGAGTATTCTTTCTGATTGTATTAAAAATCCAAACCTAATATTTCTTTTCCATTTTTAATCATCACTTTCCCAAGTCTTTGCAACATGCTGAGGTAGGGGGGTGGGTTGAACTAGGTTTTATCTCTAGAAGCAGCCACAAAT
>PVHY01025812.1:0-17934 GCA_004024945.1 Uropsilus gracilis
AAAAAAAAAAAAAAAAAAAAAAAAAAAAAAATACTAGTAAATAAAGTAAGCAACTAGCTTCCCAAGGTATGATAAACAACACCCATTTAATATATTTAATATGCATTTAAAAATCAGTATTGGGGAGGTGGTGGGTGACCCCCAGGGATCACAATGATGTGAAATATATATACATGTTTTTAAAAAATAAAATAAAATAAAAATCAGTATCATCTAGAATCACAATTTGTAGAGGTTATGGTACATACCAATTTTACACTTATCTCCACTCCCTCACGTGTCACAGAATTAGTTATTTGAATTAGGGTGACAAAGCATCCTGATTTGCTTAAGACAAGCATGGTTACATTTCCTTCTGGTTATCTGGTTTCTGGTTATGAAAAGGGTTAAACTGTCCCTTTTCACTTACAAGTATCCTGATTTAGATGATAAGTTATACAGTCACTTATATTTGGGGGCTAACCCAGCAAATCCCTTTGAGACATTCTTCTAATGT
Organism: Uropsilus gracilis; assembly: GCA_004024945.1. Lineage (NCBI taxonomy): Eukaryota > Metazoa > Chordata > Mammalia > Eulipotyphla > Talpidae > Uropsilus > Uropsilus gracilis. The sequence goes on from PVHY01025812.1 coordinate 497, forward strand.
GTGCTTTTGAGGAACACGCCTAACAAGATTGTAAAAATTTTCTAAGGTATCAACTCAAGATTAAATCAAATCTCCATATACTTTACCTACATTGTATTAATATCACCAATTATTACCTTAAAAAATGGACTTACAATCTACATATTGTGTCAAAATAAATAGTGCATGTTTAACAAAATTTTAAACAGTTGTCTCTTTTTCAACAAAGTTTTAAATGAGTAAAAAAGGAAACATGTAATTCTATAATCCCACTGAGTCAAGCTTTTACTGAGCTATGATAAAACTACTATGGCAATATGAAGTCTCATACAGACATGGTAGTCAGTTCCAATGATGTTTGTGATCAACTTGTGGTTAACTGATAATGCAAAAGTGACCATATTAGACAAAAATAACCAGTAGTAATTCACAAATATGTAAGAGCTTCCTATGATATAAATAACTGCCTATTCTGGTTAAGAGGTTTTTTTGTTTATTTGTTTGTTTAAAGTTTTACTACCACAGGGAAGGGATACTCAAATAAGCTTGTGTATCTAAGTGAATTAGGGGAAACAGAACCAAAAAAAAAAAAAAAAAAAAAAGATTCATCGTTCTTGGTCTACATTCTTCCCAAGTGTAAATCATAGTGGGTAATCTCACAGTGACACTATTAAAAAATGTACATGTTGATGATGTTTTCACTACTCTGACATTCTTTACTAAAAAATACATTATCTTATTAGAATTAAATATGACTTTAATTTCTGTAGTCAATTACTTTATGTAAGCAGCCTTACCTTATAATCAGAGACATCAGGAGAATAATCAGATGTTAGCTCCAAAAGCTAAAAGAAAAAAAAAGAAGAAAAAGCTTAAAAAACACTAGCACCATGACTTCTTTGCCCTATCCCCGTGCAAAGGGAGAGGAGGCTCACTCTACTGCTCTGGGAGTGCTACCATGATCCTGAAACAAAACAGGGGTTTCAGCAGAAAGGGTTTCTTTGAGGGTTTTGGGTGATATAATTCTTTTGAGAACTTGCTAACTGCCAAACACCAGACTGAGCCATTTTTATACATCCAAAAAGCAATTACTGGGTACTTACCACACACAAGTCATGAAAACACAAAAGGTATGATCCATGAAGGGTTTTTATAAATATATTTAACCTGCTGATGACGATGTTTGTTTAGAGGGGGATAATCTTCTTATTGTAATTGTTTTAAAATATACCTTAAAAGCAATCTTTTCTCCAACTTGAGGGGCAGCTGCTAACAGCGGTAACAAGCTATAGTCCTTCTTGGGCATCTCTACTGGATTCTGTAAAATAATGTTAGCCATATGACTGGTGAGAATGTGAGCCATGATGTCAACTCCAGATATGTCACATGGGGAAAGGAGAAAAGGTGAACTCACAATAAATACTTACCTGGATGATAGTAGAAGAGTTTGTTAACATTTCATTCAACTGCTGCTGCTTCTGATAGTCAGTATTTTTATTTAAAATACTGGCAACAACATGCCCTCGTCCTCGACCTCTCCCCCGCATGCCCCGACCCCTAGCTCCCTTCCAAGAAAGAAAGTCCTCTCCCCTCCCCCATCCTCTTCCCACACTGGGGAGAGTAACATTGGGAGGAGGACCAGGAGCCTGTCTGTTATTTGAGTCAGAGTACTTCCATACAGTAGCATTTGGAGTCTGTAATGACGGCCCTGAACCTGGGCATGTTCTTCCTGCAAAGAGGCCTACTGGGTTTAATAAACCTGCTGTACACTCCAGGCTGCTCTTTGACATTACGCATTGGTCATCTGACTCTGAACTAGAGTCTGAACTAGAAGATGATGTTCTGGTAATCTTGCTCTTGATGGGGACAGAGTTAAAGCCAGTTTTTGTAGCCATTTTGTTTGTGGTTGTGTTTTTTGCAGAGGAGCCTTCCTTTGATAACTCAGCTGGTATTTTTTCTAAGGAATTTCTGACATCCAAGGTGACATTGCTGAGTCCATCACTGGTTGATTCATGGTAAGACTCAGACTCTGAGGAAGAACTGCGACTGCCTTTTGCACAAATACCCACCCCACCTTTCCTTTTGGTTTTAATAAGGCTGTTTCTGACAGGAGTACCTTTTGGGGGATTATAGTTCTGAATGGTCCAGTCCCTTGCTTTAGAAGATTTGGGATTCTTTGCCCTTTTTTTGTATTCACTCTTCTCTTTTCTCTTTGGTGTTTTCCTTTTGGTCTCTTCTTCATCATCGTCCACTATCCCACAGGTGGCTTTATGTCTCTGCTTGCTTTTTTTCCTCACACTCGGATCTGAGAGAGTTTTTAGTTCAAGACCCAAGGTTTTCTCATTGTTATAGTTATCTTGCCTCTTCCAGTGCTTCTTTGGATTTATATAAGCTAGTTCAGTTTCTTCATCCTCCTCCAACTTAAATGCCCGCTTCTTTGATTTTCTAGGTAATATATGAGTACCATCACCATTACTGATGAGTGCAGGATTCTCAGCAACTCCTCCTTCTTCTAACTTAACTCTATCAAAAGAATGAGAAAGAAAACCAGAGTGAGTAATTCAAAAGCATGTCCCTAGGATGCTGTTATATACTGAGAAGACTCCAGACTCTCAGTGCCACCAATTAAGGATGAAAGATTCTTTTTGACAAAATAGCCCAAATAGCATAATTTATAGTCAATTTTCAAGTAACTGGTTTTATTATTTACCACATCCCAAACATTTTCTGTATTTTTTCTAATCTAAACATCACTATCCATAAGAAGAGATTTCAAAAAATTGTCAATTTTAACTATATTTAAAATCATCAGGGTGGGGGATTGGGAAATTTTTTCAATTAGCAATAATTGCACCTTGCATGCAATTCAAATTTCACTAGCATTGATAGTGCCTCTGTGTAAAGTTATTTTTCATTTTAGAACATCATGAAGTTATAGTTCAGACAAGGAACCTGCCCAAGATACAAAGTTAATTAACAGCAGCAATGAGATTCAAGTATGTTTATCTAACTTCAAAGTTCAGTCTTTCTGCTATATTATACTATTGTCCCATGAAAGATGAGAATTCAGAGTATCTACTTTTGCTTTTTTTCTCGCTATGTTGCCCAGGACTGTCTTGAACCCACGAACTCAAGTTGTCCCTAGCCTCAGCTTCCCAAGGCTGGAATTACAGGCACATGCCATTGCACCCAGCTATTTTTTTAGAAACTAGGTCTCGCTATGTTGTCTGGGGTTGTCTCGAACCCACGGACTCAAGTGATTCCTAGCCTCAGCCTCCCAGTGGCTTGGATTATAGGCACGAGCCACCACGCCCAGCTTCCACTTTTGCTTTTAAATGCAGACTGCTTTTTCAAAAATCAGATTTAATTTTTATTTTGTCTAAATTGAGGAAAATGCAGAACAAGTTATGTTCTCTACTCCAGAGTCACCATGAAAGCCCATGATATTTTGTGATTATTAATTTTTGATTAATAATTGAAGTTGAATGAATGAATAATTGAAATTCAATTAATAATTGACACATTCAGTAATGTGTATTTATTAAACATTATGATGGGTGTGTTTGTATGTTTCAGGATGAGACTGATTCTGATAAGCAGAGTAAATCAGACTGCTGTTCTCAAAGTGAGTGAACCTCATTCAATCTACTGAAGACCTCAGTAGAACAAAAGTTGGAAGCAAGGGAGAATTCACTCTCTCTATCTCTGAGTTGGGACTAAGACTGGAACTTACAGGATCAACTCTCTCGGTTATTAAGAACCAAGAAATTGTCTCAGATTGGACAGTTACTACCATCTACTCTCCTGTGCCTCTAGGTTGCCAATGGTGGATCATGGAACTTGCCAATATCTGCAACCTCATGTGCTAAATCTCTTAGTGTTTCTCTGGAGAATACTAAGCCGCTTAAAAATTATTTTACTACAGGAAAGGAATTCTGAAATTCCATAAACAGGCAATGGCTAATTCTATTATGTGTAGAATTTTAATATGTACAGAAAACCAAGTGTACCCAGTATCAAACACACAGTGGTGCTCAGAAATGCCTTAAGAATATACAATTTACTTTTAATATATTTACATCTGTGATCAGGCCTCAGCCAAGGACCATCACATGACCCCCTTGCTTTAACCTTTAACTTAACAGCGTAACTTCACATACAATTCTTCAAAGCCATGGTAATGGGCTGCTTGCTAAACATCCTTCTGAGAAAGCTGATAACATCAGTACTAAACTGATAATGTAGAAGAGAGCAACTATTCCAGGAAGATCATCAATGATCTATGGTTGACCACCACTAGACCAAGAATGAAGAAACCTTCCCTGTGTACTGCAAATCTCTGCACTCCTTCCTTTCCTATATAAGCTTCCTTAACTGCTACTCAGAATGACATTTTGTTTTAGAGTACTGGCTTCACCATTCTCCCAACATGACACCATTTGCTAATGAAACGCTTCCTTTGTGGAAACAATCTTAAGGTTCAGTCTGGCTTTTGGAGTACTGGGAGAAATGACCTGGTTAGGTCAGAAATACATCTAGCCATGTATTTCCTCAAGTTGCTTCAGCAATCAAATTTGAAAATAAAATACAATTGGCAAATGAGAAGATATCAGTATCACTTAAAATTTTTGAGGTACAGTAATACTGTGGATTTATCTCTGTGGCAGATTAAAAAAACCTCACTTACTCTTCAGCTTATACAAATACATAAGGCACATATAAATCAAAGTAAACAAGCTACTGATATCAAACAGAAATAAAACTGAGTATCAGTGATGCATCTGATTTAAATTACAAAAACATAACACTCTTGTTCCATCTGTGTGCCTCAGCATCTATTAATTCATATAGTGGCAAAAGTTAGCTTGGCATCCTATGAATTTAAAAATAACTGGGGAACTCCCAGAATATCCTATTGTTTCCTGACACTTTTGATCAATTTGTTTCTCACTTCTAGCAATGCTATGATATCGTTTCAATTCTGAGATGAACAGTTTGGACTACACTTTCCACCAAACTTTAAAGTGGTTGCATAACTTACTGTTCAATCTATTATGACACGGGAACACAGCATATACTATATCAGGTATACACAAAACCCTTTCAGAGGAGCTTACAACAGCATCATGCTTTCTAAAGTAGTCCCCGATATCATCTCACTCATTCTGAAGACAAGGGATCTATCCATGAAGGTATGACCCAGGATTGCTACACATCAGCTATCCTTTTTTTTTTTTTTTTTTTTTTGGAGACTAGGTCTCGCTATTTTTGCCCATAGAACCGCAGGCTCTCATTGCCCGGGGTACCACAGACTCAAGCAATCCCCAGCCTCAGCTTCCCAGACGTGCGCCACCACACCCAGCTATTTTTTTTGGAACTAGGTCTCGCTACAAGCCCCAGACGGGACTCGAACCATGATTCCTAGCCCCGGCCGCTTCATAGGCTGAAGCTTACAAGCACGAGCCACCGTGCCCAGCCTATCCTTGAAGAGAATAATTTCAGTTTGGTGCATATAAAGATTGAGAGATAGAAATGTATCCACAGAACAAGAAATGAGTCTGCTTGATTATATTCCTTTCAGGGTGTATATTGACCCTGGCAATGTTCTTCATTGCTCCCCTTGATCACAGACAACAAATGTCGCTAGCTGCCTTTTACAAACAAAAGTGAAGGCAGCTGTATTTTTCCAAAGAGAAGTTAACTATCTATGGTTAACTAGTAATTGAAGAAGTCTGATTCCAAGAAACTTCTAAAATAGTCTTTCTACTTTCCATTCAAATTCTCTGTACTACAAACTGGGTTGTACTAACAAAGTGCAAGGTACTCCCTTCAAACCTGCAATTTCACTTGCAGGATTCTGTCATATAAACAAGGATAGTTTAGAACGTAAACTTATTAGGAAGGGATGCAGTTTTTACAATTGTAATATTTAAATAGTCCCTGAATTGTCGAGAACATAGATACCTACTCTGGTGAGTAAAAAGGAAAAAGAACTCTTCAATTTGTCTTAATAGGTAAACATTATTAATAAATCGCTCCATTTCTGATTTTAAAAAGATAGAAACCATACCCGAAGATGTAGTGATTGTTTCAAATTAAATCCCTAATGTTCTGAAGAAATTTTAGGGTTCTGACATGCTCTGGGAAAAAGAATATTCAGCAAAGGATAGTTAAGAGAAAGAAGTCTAGTTCACAACTCTAAAATTAATTCACTGTAATGGAAGTTGTGAAAAGAAGCCCTGAATAAATCAGTCCAAAATATCCATCAAAACCAAAATGTCCATGTGTCATCATTTTATTGAGGCAAAAATCAACTACCCATGGCATTTCAAACCACAGATGCTCAACATTCATCATTTTTAATTTTAATTTTTAATTTAATTTTTTTTGAGACTAGGTCTCGCTATGTTGCCAGGGGTAGTCCCGATCCTGTGAACTCAAGCGATCCCCAGCCTCAGTCTCCCAGGTGACTGGGATTACAGGCGCCCACCACCACGCCTGGCTGCTTTTTCGAGACCAGGTCTTGCTATGTTGCCCGCCCGGGGTTGTCTCCAATCCTTCAACTCAAGCGACCCCAGGCCGCTTGCCTCCCTGCGCTTGGCCTACTGGTGCGCGCCATCACCATCACGCCCGGCTAATTTTAATTTTTTGTTTGTTTGGTTTTTTTTTGTTTTTGTTTTTGTTTTGAGACGAGGTCTCGCTATTTTTGCCCGTGGAACCGCAGGCTCTCGTTGCCCGGGGTACCACAGACTCAAGCAATCACCAGCCTCAGCTTCCCAGATAGCTGGGATTACAGGCACGCGCCACCACGCCCAGCTATTTTTTTGGAACTAGGTCTCGCTACGGGGACGACGACGACGACCACGACGACGACTACGGACTCAACCGCGATCCCTAATCCCTGCCGCTTCATTGGCTGAAGCTTACAGGCACGAGCCACCGTGCCCGGCCTTAATTTTAATTTTTAATAATTTAAAATTTTAATTTCTAAAAGTAAACTTAAAATGACTTTGTGTTTCCCAACTCGCAGCCTTCCCAAAGGCCCAGGCCATAAATCAGAAGTCTCTCAATATCACAGGAACACGAAGGCTGGACAAGCTGCACGTTTTGAAGAAAACATCCTTCCTCTCAGTTAAGTTGGGTCTCCTGCGCCTGACCCTGAGAGTTGCCGGGGAAGGCCAGGTCTCAGGCTTGTCTAATTCACAGCAGCGGGTAACGGTGCCTAGCTGAGAGCTCTCTCTATCCAGATTGAAAGAAACACTGCCTAAAAACCAAGGTCAGGGTTTTCCCAAGCTGGGCCCACCAATTACCCTGCATCAGAGCCATCATCCCGAGGAAAGACGCTCTTTGCAATGCAGACTCGTGAGCCCCCTTCCAGACTAAGTCAGAGTACCCCGGGTTCACTAAGCTGCAGTTTCGCATGCCTACTCCATCCGCACACCCCCGCCCCTCACCGCTCCCCACACTAGCGGTTTCCAGCGGCCAGTGGCGCCCGGGCGTCGTGTTACCAGCACGGCCCAGCCGGCCCAGCGCTCTCCCGGCCAACCGCCACCCCTGGACTCGCCCGTAACACACCTGAGACTGTCGTTGTCTCGTACCAGGCGCGCGCTCTCAGCTGGGGGCAGGAGTGCCCCCTCCAAGTAGAGACCCAAAAGGGCCCCAGAACTGTAACCGAAGCGCTGGCGGACGAGGCTAATGAGATCCGTGACAACTCGACATCTGTTCAAGTCGACCAGAAGCCAGAAGGACGTACAGTTGGGGGTGGCTGGCGGCGGGTAATCAAATTGAAGTCGTAGCCTAACCGTTTCGGAGGCTGCCATCTTGCTCGTAGCTCAACGGAAGCCGAGAGATACCAGAACGCTCCTGGGAGCTGTGCTCGGGTGGCGCGCCCCCTGGAATTGGGAACGTGTGTCACCTAGTGGTGGAGAACGGCTACTACAAGCTTCGTCTTGGGTACACGAATGAAATGCCTTTATTCCTTTCCTGATGATCACACTATAGGCTCACTGTATTCTCACTGGTGATCATTAAAATATTTGCGCATATGTGCAAACACAACTCCCTATGCGTTTAGTTGACAAATTTTTCAACGTCAAGAGTTGTAAAAGATGTAATTCTGAGCATATGGTAAGTATTTTTAAATTAAATAAAACCACTCATCGTTCTTTATAATGTATCCAGTAGAATTTAAGTGCTCGAGACATTTAATACCCAACAATTCATACTTTAAAATGCAAAATTAAATCCTTCACGTCTAAGTAATTAAATCAGAGACTCTACATCTTCTACTTCTTGAAGTAGACTTCCACTACACTTTCTCACACAATATATACGCTTGAATTATGAATTCATGGGGAATGAATTATGAATTATTATTTCCATTTAAAAAAACCCACAGAGCTCAGAGGGTCAAGTAACTTCCGCCCAGTCAGTGGGCTACTAAGTGGTTGATACTTTGTAGTCAGTAGATGACATTGAAAAACATGCTAAACTTTATTTTCTTGTGTACCTAATGCTCTTGATCTTCTGGATTGCCATGTCATTACTATAAGTGACACTGATGGGAATAGCATAGAATATATTTTGATACGTAATTACTAAACAGGATAAACAGGTAAAATAGACAAGGAAATATACTTGTTAATGAAATAGATGAAGCTAGCTTTTTTTTTTTTTTAATTAGTTCAGGTGTCTGCAGATGAACATTATTGTATGAGAGCAAGAGCCACATCAATTCTGGACCTAGTTTTTGTTTTTATGAATGAGAAGTCCTGAGAAAACATGTTCATTTGTTTAATTCATTAAGAATGAAAGCATTTATATTATTGGCTATGTTGATCAATTCCTTTAACTCCTTACAAGTTCCATACTAAAAATCACCTAGAGGGTTTTTGAAAATTATTTTCAAAATACTACATTGACCAACATTTGGTGGCCCAATCTGGTGCGTGACAAAAACCTCGAAACTTGGAGAACATGAAAGGAACTGCAAACAGTTCTCAAGGAATAACACATGTTTCCATGTCAGGAAAACATGGGTTGGCCGCTCTCTTTTTTGTAACAAAATTATGCTAAAAATCATGAGAAAAATAGGTTGTTATGAGAAAAACAAGTTGTTGCTTGCATGTAGATGTTATCCATTAACCTCCCTGTATTCTGTAATATGAAATAAAAACGAGCTATGGTGACGGCAGCACGTGGTTGCAATGGGCTTTTGCTTTTCCTTTATCTCTCCTTGTCTTATTCACTCATTTTCTATTCCCCTTTCCTATGACTGGTCACTACACCAACAACTCAGTAAGTTTCTTGTTCTTTAATGTTAAAAATGAAGAGGTGGAAATCACGTGCCTTCAAAAGAAATTTTTACTTCCTGAGTCAGAGTCATTCACTTTCTCAATATCTGGGAAGGTTCTATTAAGATTTATGTGATAATTATACCATTTGTTCTTATATCTGGAGGTACCTGGTAGATGGAGCTAAAATTCCATGAAACTGGAATGAAAATAACAATTTCATAAGAATGGAGATTGTGACCAATGTATGTTTCTGAAGGATGGAGGCATGAACACTTTGAAAGACTATATATATAGAGGCCGAGCACAGTGGCTTGTGCCTGTAAGCTTCAGCCTATGAAGCGGCGGGGGCTAGGGATCGTGGTTCTGAAACAGGGTATAATGAAGACTTTTTGACTTTAACTGGATACACCTATCTGCCTGCTTCTCTCCAAAGCAGGCTACACACTCTTCATTAGCATTTTCACTGATCACCTTTATCATTGATATGCAAACATCAGCTACCAGCTTCTCTCCCTCTTTCAGACCTAAAAAAAACTTAAAAACACAGTTTAAACTCTCCACTCATGGGTTCTTTCCACTATCCCCAGCCTTTTTAACCAAATTATCAAACTAACACAAGACTATCAGTGTACACTAATTTATTTCTAACAAAGTAATTTCTAATTATCCTAATAACTACAAAAGAAACATGTAAGTAAGACTCAGACTACTTTAGCATTGTCCAAAGTCCTTTCCCAGATTGTCCAGAAATCCTCAGTCTCTCAGTCCTGATCATCTCACCAAAATCAGTCAGAGTTCATCTCCAGACGCTTGAAGACATGTTCCTTTGGCTGCTTCCTTGGCTTGCTCCTTCCTTGTCTTCCACATGCTGTGTTCTCCTTGTCACCTTCAGGTAGCAGAAACTTCATGGTACCGGACCCAGCCAAGTTCACTTTCTATTCAGGCCTGTCTTGTACGGCCTCTCGCAGACGCAAGTTAAACTCAGCAAAACAAACTCCAACACGGAGTTCTAATCTGCAAACTCCTTAACTGCATTCAGCACACATTCTGCGCCAGCCTGGGTCAGCCAAGGGTTGCAGGCCCCCGGTGGCCACATGGCCAAGCTCACATGGCTCACATCTTTACAAGATGGCCGATTCCCATCTCTCCTCCATTGAACCTCTCTCTCTATCTGATCTCCATATTGGAATCCTTCTCTTTGTTTGCACACCCTTTATATATCCTGATTTCCCGCCTTCCAGGAAATCTGTTTCACCTTGACCTTTTCACTTCTTTCTCCCCCTGCCTCTCCCTGAAGGGAAATTCCAAGTAAGGTCATTCTCACATTTTAGCATCTGTCCTTGAAATCTGCAATCTTAAACAGGAGACAATGTGGGGGGGAGCACACCCTATCAGTTTCAGTCCCGCCTGGGGCCTGGAGCGGACCTAGTTCCAAAAAATAGCTGGGCGTGGTGGCGCACGCCTGTAATCCCAGCTACCTGGGAAGCTGAGGCTGGGGATTGCTTGAGTCTGTGGTACCCTGGGCAAAGTGAGCCTGCGGTTCCACGGACAAAAATAGCGAGACCTAGTCTCAAAAAAAAAAAAAAAAAAAAAGACTATAGTTATTAGTAATTTGATCCAAGAGTTGAAATTAAGTGTCTCTGTAAGTATGCATTTGACAGATATGGAAAAGCATATCAATTTCTAAGAAAAGAGGAATTTCTTCTATTAAAATTAAGATGTTTTCTCAAGTTTAGGGTATTACTGGATGTTATGTGTCAATGATTGCACTTCTGTGCATTAATTTTAGCAGACTCCACTACATCTCTGTTAAAGTTAGTCTAAGTACAATGATATCTTGTCAAAACAAAAAAGCAGTTGAGTAGCTGAGGCTCTGTAGTTGGAGATCATGAGGTGTTGCATTTCTTTTGGAAGAACAGAAACAATACATAGGCACATTCTCATTCAACTTTAGGAAAGAGTCCAAGTGAAAGAGGAAGATAGGTAACTTGATTCTCTTAAAAACAATCATTTCTGCCCCCAGGAGGACAGATTTACATAGTAGAAAAATGCTAACAAGTTCCAATTAAACCATAAGCAATCTCCACTTCAAAAACATTCTGTAGTCACTTCCCATCAGAGAAATTGGCACTGGTCTTCATCCCCCTTCGTTCTCCTCGGACTGGTCTCTGTTGCTACACAGGACTCTCTCCTCTCTTTTTCCCTTTCCTAGAAAACAAAACAAAGTCTTCTAGTCCTGTGCAGCATAGTTTAGCAACTTTCCTTTGTTGCCTTAGACAATGGCCATATATTTTCAGCTGCCACCTCCTTACTCAAGGAAACTGTAAGATATTTTTTATTTTTAAAAGACCAATCTAATTCTTAAGAGGAACTTTGCTGCTAGTGTGAGGATAAGTTTTCATCTGGTTTTAAGGTGGGATTTTGTTTGTTTGGTTTGTTTCGTTTTGTTTTGTCTTGTCTTGTCCCTGTGGTTGTAAACTGTAATGAAAAAGATCTTAATATTTCCCCTAATGGAAGACCTTATAGTGTTGAAACCAAATTGTAGTGTAGATTATTCTGCACCTACTCACAGATTGTCATACTTAGCACCACCTTTGTCAACACAACCACCATCAGCAATTCTTGTATCCCAAGAGCATTTTCACAGCTCTCTAACAGTGTATATCCTTTGCATATATCTTCAAGAAATTCCATTCTGGAAATAATATTAGCTTTGAAAACAATGTTTGCTTTGGTAGCACATATACTAAAATGGGGAAATCAAAGAACAGTGTGACCTCTGCATGAAGAAGGCACACAAATTAGTGGACCATTCCATAGTTGTCCGAATGGTCAGTGATTCCAGTTTTTAAATAGTTTGTAAATATTTAGTTGTTACCCACTTTATCATCCACACCTGACTTTTGATTCAATTATTTTAATTCAAAAAAGAAAGCTGAAATAATGTGGGTTTCAAAATCAAATGTCTAGACGTTTTAAGAATGGGTTTTTCATATCTACCAGGATTCTAGGTAGGTATTTTTTTCTCTAGTTGACTTTTTTCCCTGCATTTTATTATAGTAAGTTTCAAACATAAGACTGGTCAGAAAAGACAGGTTGAGATAAAAATTAGCATATTAAGAAATGCACACATCATAGGTATATATTTGTTGAGTTTTGATAAAGTTATATACATCATGTAACCCAAACACCTGTCAAAATATTCATTACTGTTACTGCAGGAAATTCCCTGTCAGTACCTTCCCTTTATCACCAGGCACAATCAGTTTCTAGTGATTCTTGTACTACGTTTTAATCAGGTGGTTCTCTTGCCCTTCCCTCCATCAGTCCGCACCTACTTAAAAATAATCATTTTAAAGTTAGTGTTTATAGCTTTTTATGCAATAGCATCACTTCCATTTTAGTTTAGCAAAGCAATCACAGGTATGAGAAGTATCACATGTTGAAACATAGGTTTTTATTATAGTGTTATTTCTGCAGTGAAGGAAAAAAAAGTTTAAGTGTAGTAGATGGGTGAGTGCACCTAAGCTCTGGTGTCAGAACAAATTGAACACTTTAGACAGGAAAAGTTTAGGATCATGTTGTACTGTTACTTCTTTTTGACTACAAGTTTAACTTTTATGTATATTTCTCCAGGCTTATCTTCAATACCTGCATTGTGGGGTTTTTATAGATTCTGGGACGCTAAATGTAGAAGCTGGTTGCGTAGTTCTTTTCCTGGTCCAAACTTCAGTTCTCTTTCACCAGCAGAACTCTATCATTTCGCTATAGGTAAAAAACGTCTGTCCATTTGCAGAGCAAGGAAAGGGACTAGGAAAGTGAGCCTTTGTCTCATGCAATTTATTTAGTTTGTTGTCATTGCACCTTTCAAACAAGAATATTTAGAAGTAACTGACCCTCATACAGTCCCTACATAATCTTGTTTGCTACCTCTATTTGTGAGGCGAGTTATTTATTGTATTTCGCATGCCTAAAATAAAAATGACCTTCAGACGTAAACACAAGAAAACATATTTTTTCCTCCCTCCCCCTTCCCAAACTCTCAACGTTCTCTTGAAATCATTTTTGTGAAGATGTTAACAGCACAGAAAATGTTGATGATAACTTACCAAGAGAGAAAAATATGTAAGAAAAAAAATAAACATACTAAAGAACGACGTAGTGGGGCGACTCGGCCCACTCGCGCCTCTGCGGGGGTCCCAGGGGGACAACCCAGCGGAAGCGAAACAGTCCACAGCGAGTCGCCCCGCCCCCGAGCCCAGGCCCCGCCCCGCCGTCACGTGACTGGGAGCTGAGCTCCTCCAGTTGCTGATGTAGCCACGAGGTAGTCGTCATGGAGTTCGCGGTGCGGACCCCGCTCGTGCCCTCCCTGCTGCTGCTTCTTCTGGGACTGAGCGCAGGTAGGCTCGGGCAAATGCTACATGCGTGCTTTGTCCCCTGCGTACCCATCTGTTCAATCCCCCTAGCCCTTTTCGCTCCCCAGGGATGTGAGTCTGTTCGTAGGTTTGTGCTTTTAAAGATAAATTTCTTTCCCCGGTTTCTATTGTAATTCTATTGCTTTTGAACGTCATTCCCTCCTTCCCCCTTCATCCTAGTTCAGACAGTTTTTCCTACCCTTTTCTGGCTCTGGGTGGTCTGGTTGCCGCTTTTGCCTTCTCGGTAGAGCACGTAAAATATAAAATAGGTTTTGAAGAAACTGCTGACCATTGCTGCTGACCCGACTCCGTCCTCTTACCCTTTTCCTGAGGTGATGTGCTGCTAAATGGGGTTATAAAGCCATTCGGAAACTGAACTGAAACCTGCGGTGGAGAACAGAACAGCCCTACTTGGAATGGGGTGTTTCGTTGAAATAAGTCCGCTCTCCCACTACTTGCTCGAACAGATAAAAATTACATCTCTCACGGGGACCTTTTGGTTTAGTAGGATGACTTGAAAATTAAGTTTCGGTCTTTTCAGCAAAATGTCTCTTGCTCTAATCAAGAACTGAGAATTCGAACTGGTCACAAGCTGGTCTTGTGATCTTAGGCAAGTTGCTTAATAGTTTTTGTTTTTCCTTTTGTTCAGGACCCTTCAGCTTCTTCGTGGGAAGTGTTGTCACATTTTCACCGTGGTCACTGAGGTGGAAGGGAGGGTGCCAGGTACTAGGTCGCGAGGAACCTGAGGCTTATTGTGTCATTTTCAAGGAGACAGCAATCTTGTGCTATTAGTGATTAGAATCTAAGAGTCACATCTATACTATTCTAACTATTCTGTTTTGCTCAAGTTACTTTCTGGTTTTCTTAATCTTCATTAGTGACAAAACAGCATTGGTTCTTCATCCACACCCATTCTCTTCTGGGGGCCAGTTCTTTTACCTCACAGTGAGGCTAAAGGGGCTTGAAATTTAAGAAAAAGGCTACTAGGTGGCAGAGGGTTCCAGGTCCGAAGGGTGATCACTTGCAGTGCCTTTGACATCAGCCTTTTTTCACCTACAGAGAAAAATGATGCTGTAACTTGTTAGCACAGGGTGATGTCGAAAATGTATTTATCAGGTTTTGTATGTATATACATGCACAGGTACACATATACGACTTTTGATACATTTCTTGCCAAATTGCCTTTCCCAAAATTATGCCGGGGGTGTTCTTGAAGAACAATGTAGAGGACCAGCCCTCTGTCTCCCTTGGACATTGAGTCCCTGGCATCATTTTTTTATCTATCAGATAAACAGGTTTTTTAGTGACTTCATTGTTGCTTTAATTTTTGTACATGAGAATAGTAGGGATATTAATCCTTTCACATATGTGCCCAGCCCATTTCCAGCTATGTCACTGTCTTAATCCTTTCTCATATGGATTAGATATTTGTATTGCCTTTTTCATAAATTAACTTCCTCACAGGCTTCACTCAGGATCTTCAATTTTTTTTTTTTAATTTGGTCTGCATATTTGTTCTAGATCTTTCTTGTTTGTCCTTTTAATTTTTTGTGAAATTTTCTTGGTATTTTTCTTCATCGCCTCTGAGTATGCTTAAGCCCTTTTCCCATCCAGAGATCAGGAAAAACACTCAATTGTATTTTTACATTATATTTAATTTTTTTTAAATTTTAACCAAAATTATTGATCCACTGAGAATTTTTCTTTTTTTTTTTTTTTTTTGGATATAATGTTAAGAGAGGATCTACATTTCCATTTTTTTCCTTCAAAAAAGCTCACAAGTGCTCAGGTATAATATAGTGAATAATCTTGGCCCCACAAATTTGTGATACCTCTTTAATCATGTATTCGGTGAGACATAAAAACAAACATGTTGCATTTTGAGGTTTTTCTTTACCCAGTCTATACATCTGTCTCTCTCCCTTCTTTCTAAACAGAATTATAGGAAAGTTTCATATTTATTATTAAAAACCCAAACAGTGTGTAAGGATGTAGAAGGAAAAGTGAAAGCCCCAACTTCTTCTGCCACTATTAGTTTTTAGTTTTGTTTTTTCTTAACTGAGATCCCACTACCACTTCTATACTATTTTGGGATGAGTAAATTGCCTAAGATTTAAACCAAACCATATTAGGCTAAAGTATGAACATACTCTATGGGGTTCTGTGTATGGAGTGTAGCTAGAGTATAGCCATCCTCTATAGAGTCCTATATGGCTATCCCTCCTGGACTTAGAATCTCCCTGGAACATTAGGCATTCTTCAGAAAATCACATTGGGCTTCTCTTTTGCAGGAGCTGTCATCAACTGGCCCACAAAAGAGGGCAAGGAAGTATGGGATTATGTGACTGTCCGGGAGGATGCCCACATGTTCTGGTGGCTCTACTATGCTACTAGCCCCTGCAAGAACTTTACAGAACTGCCTCTGGTCATGTGGCTTCAGGTAAAAGTCACTTCACTTCCTGTTGAACGCCTGGAGGTTGAGGTTGAAGTCAGGTTCCCCCGCTTACCGCTTTGCTTGTTCTTTGGACCAGTCTGATCCTGCAGTCAGCTGGGACTTCTAGAACAGGCCAAAGCAATGGTTGATGAAGATCAAGCAAGAGCATGGGAAGGTCTTTGTATATTGAGCACAGGCAGGAAGCTCCTGAAGCTGTATTTAATTGTATGCCTATCGAAAGTGTTCTGAAAGGTTTGAAAGGGAGCAAAGCAAAGGCTGAGTCCCCTTCCTTTCTAGTTCCTGCCTGCCCTTGCTTAAACCCCCATTTCTCGCTCCAGAAAAGCTGGTCTTCAGAAAGGAGTCAATCTTTGGTATCTTAGTATTAAATATTGGGCCCTATCCTTCTCCCTAGGTATGTTTGCTTTTTGATCTTGAAAGCCTGGAACTAGTTGAAAGGTATTTGGGGTCAGGCAGAGGAACCTTCCTTGAGTTGTGAAAACATTCCCCCTGAGGAGGCTCACACCCACCTGCTCAGGAGGAGTTGAGGAACCCTGTGTTGCTTCCCCCTCTAGAAAACATAGGTATAGCCACCTGGGGCTTGGGTTGCTCCCCATTAAATAGGGTATAAGGTCCTTAGCCCCAAGGGGTGCAAACAACTTCCTCCAAAGCTATCTATATCCACATCCGTCTGTGGCCTTCCAGTGTCCTAGACTTTGGCTCCAGCTCTGTAGATGCAGACTTTCAAAGGCAAATGTGCAGTTTGCAGGGAGGGGCCTGTCTGGTTCAACATTATCATAGGTATACTTCCTGGAGACCTGGTATGCAACTGTGGGAATGAGTAAGTTTTCCTAGATTGAGAAGATAGTCACAGTTAAAGTATATTCAGGACAGCATATGTACAGGAACCCTGTGCAAGGCAGGATTCACCCTCCCCGCCCCCCCCCCCCCACTGCCGTTCAAACTTTATATTTTGCTTATGATGTGTGCTCTTTCTTGTGTGAAGTTAATGATGCCAGATTGGGGGGTGTGAGGTGACAGGTCAAGCATGTATTTGTTCTTTGGACTAAGATTGATGGAACTGTGTAGAGCATGAGTAAAGGTTCACACAGGAAAGAAACAGTATTGGGGATGTTAGCTGACCAAGGTGGGGTCACTGGGTTTCCCACGCTTGGCCCTTGAGTACTATTTGCCCCTTATACCTTCTCTCCTCTGGCTTTGCTTTTCTAATCTGAGGAATTTGGGTGATTTTTTTTTTTGAGACTAGGTCTCACTATTTTTGCCCATGGAACCGCAGGCTCACGTTGCCCGGGGTAC
>PVHY01025813.1:0-17964 GCA_004024945.1 Uropsilus gracilis
CAACATGGCCAAGCTCACATGGCTCACATCTTTACAAGATGGCCGATTCCCATCTCTCCCCCACTGAACCTCTCTCTCTATCCAGTCTCCATATTCGAATCTGCATCGAATCCTTCTCTTTGTTTGCACACCCTTTATATACCCTGATTTCCCGCCTTCCAGGAAATCTGTTTCACCTTGACTATTTCACTTCTTTCTTTCCCCCTGCATCCCCCTGAAGGGAAATTCCAGCTAAGGTCATTCCCCCATTTTAACATTACCTGTCCTTGAAATCTGCAATCTTAAACAGGAGGGGGGGGGGCACACCCTATCAAACTGATTTTTGACAGTGGCAGAAAACATACATTGGAATAATAGCCTCTTCATTAAATGGTGCTGGGAGAATTGGACCACTATGTGCAAAAAAATGAACCATGACAATTTCCTCATACCATGTACAAAACCCAACTCAAAATGAATAAAAGACTTGGATGTAAGACATGAAACCATAAAATACATAGAGGAAAATTTGAGTAAAACATTCCAGGACTTACATTTCAGAAATCCATTTCAAGAGACATCTATAGGTGCTAAAAAAAATTGAAAACATAAACAGCTGGGACAGCATGAAATTAAAAATTTTCTGTACAACAAAAGAGATAATAACCAAAATAAAAAGAAACCCAACTGAATGGGAAAATTTTTTTGCTCTCCAGACAAGTGACAAAGGTCTGATAACAAAGATTCACAAAGAAAAAAAAAACAACAAAGATTCACAAAGAACTTACAAAACTTAAGAAAAACAAGACAAAAAAAACACTCAAAAAACAAGAACTAAAAAAGAGACTTCTCCAAAGAGGAAATACAAATGACCAAGAGGCGTATGAAAAATGCTCAACATCACTAACAATCAGGGAAATGCAAATCAAAACCACAATGAGATACCATCTTATACCAATAAAAATGGTCTATAGCAAAGAAATGGGCAACAAGAAGTGCTGGCATGGATGTGGAGAGAAAGGAATACTCTTATATTGCTGGTGGGAGAGCAAACTGGTACAATCACTATGGAAGGCTGTGTGGAGGACGCTCAAACTACTAAAAATGGAGCTACCACTTTACCCAGTGATTCCACTGCTGGGAATCTTACGCAAAGGAAACAAAAACACTAAACCAAAGGACACTTGGACTCTTATGTTAATCGCAGCACTATTTACAATTGCCAGGACATGGAAATAACCCAAATGCTCCAAAACTGATGAATGGTTGAAAAAATTGTGGTATATCTACATAATAGAGCATTATGTATCAATCAAAGAAGACAAACTTATATCATTTGCAGCAACATGGATGAAGCTAGAAGGAATCATATTAGTGGAAACAACCCAGAAAGAAAAAGAGAAATACAGATGGTCTCACTTATATGAGGATGGAAACAAACAAACGGACAAGAAAAATACAGTTGTGCCAAAGAAGTGAAGCATAAATCTTGGTGGGGGGGGGATAAAGTAAAATCAGGGGAGGAGGAAGAGCACAAGAGATTAAGATGTTTCACTGGTGATAAGGTGGTGGGAGAACCCCAGGGTTGAAAAATATATGTATGTATGTATATATATATATATATATATATATATATATATATATATATATACACACACACACATATATATATTCACACATATGTACATGTGCAATCAAATTAAAAATAAAATTTATATTAAAAGATTCTTCATTGATAAACAATATACTTAATAGCACAAGTTATAAATATGTACAAATATACAAAATATATGCAATATTTCTAATTTAAATAACAATGAGAAAGATGTTTTATCACATTTATTTTGTTTTATTTCATTTTAAATTGTTATCTAAAGTTGTGGTATATGTACACGATGGAATATTCTTCATCAATCAAAAAAGACAAATTTATGTCATTCGCAGCAACATGAATAGAGTTAGAAGGAATCATGCTAGCACAAATAAGCCAGAAAGAAAAAGAGAAATGCTGTATAGTTTCACATATGGAAGGAAAGAGAGAAAACAAACAAATAGACAAGAAAAATTTGAAACTAACTTTCAGCAAAACTGAGACATAGAGCAAGAGATGGGGAGGAGAGGAAAGTGGGACGAGGAGAGGCACAAAATACTAACAAAGGTTTTTATTTTTACTGAATGAAAGTCAAGATAATTGAAACAGACTAGGATCTCTGAAATCAACTAATCTTGGCATATTTAAACAAGCAATTCATTGGAGATTCAGTGAAATTAAAAAATTACCATTGTATGACTACTAGACCTTGTCTTCAAATCTTAGTTTCCCCACCCCATTTCAGTGATATCTCACATCAAAGAGCCTTTCCATCCCTATCCAAATGACCAGGACATTAAACTTTCTGTTGTCAGAGTAATGTAAACCTCACTTTGGATATAAATTTGTGAGTTAGAAATTTTGTTTACAAATAAAAAATGAAAACAACCAATGGGACTGAACCATGGAGCGAGAGAGGAGGAGGGGGAAGAAGGTGGGGGAGGTGAAGAGCACAAAAGATCAGGATAGCTAACAAATGTTAGTGAAGTGGGAAAGCCCCAGGGTACACAATAATGGACTAATGTAATATAAGTATAAATATATATGCCAAAAAAAAAAAAAACACATTTACCAGATATCGGAAGAGAACAATGGGCCAAACAACCAACAACTGAACATCAACTTAACCAACCAACAAATCGCAGAAAAATGGGAGATGGAGTAACTGGAGGGGGATACGAAAGGGGATATGGAGGGAGGAGGAGGGATCAATTAATGCACAAATGTGACAAATCAATAAAATGAATTTTTCAAAGAAAAAAGTCTAATTTTATTAGTATTAAAATAAATATAGATATATTTATATTTCATATAATTTTATAAAATTCAGTAGAAATAAATTATAGATCATATGATATAAATGACAACAATCATGGCAGATTTGTTATAAAAATCTATATTCTATTTCTTTAATCTCCTATAAACCAATATAAAATTTAGTTAAATTTTTTACATTTTAAAGAAAGTGAAAAATATAATAAAAGGCATGCCATTCAAAAAAAATAAAGAAGCTTTGTTTTAGGTAATATATTTTATATTTTAAAGAGTTTTAGGGCCAGAGCAAAACTAAGCATTAGGTACATGTTCTCATGTATCCCCCCATGCTGTCTCTCCCACCATTGGAACCTTACCTCTTATGTTTTACTTGTTACAATGGATATAACAACACTGATTTATGTATCAAATTCATACATCAAATCAATGTTCCCTCAAATGTTGCATATTCTGTGCGTTTTGAAGAGAAGGACATGTATCCAACCTTCCAGTAGCATACAGCACAGATCCACCACAGGAAAATCATGTGCTCCATTTCTCATGTCTCTCAGTCACAGTCCTCATAACCACTGATCAGTGGTGGCAAACATGAAGATATGTTTGGAATATCTGTATCATATGTGGAATATGAACACCCAAGTACCAATCATATCAAAATGCAGGATTTTCTATTCCATGAAAAGTCCCTAGACCTTTCCCAGTCACTCCTCAAGGTCAAATCAACACTGCTCTTGATTCAAGCATCACTGATTAGTTTTGTCACTTCTAAGACGTTATTGAAATAGACATTTTTGAATCAATGATGTTATGTTTCCCTATAGCACAAAGCTGTTCCTGAACACGGTTTCTCTCACTTGCAAATCTAAATTCCTAGTAACTCTAGGTGACAAGATTTTCTGTACTCTTGCACTATGTCCATCTCTGTGCTTATCATTGTGACAACCAGTATTGTCCTTTTTAATTTTTTTCCTTTGTTACTTTAAATATGTAAAAAGAGGAAATAAATTAAAACCTGAGAACTGGACCATCAGATTACAAGTTTTATTCAGACCATGCAGGAGAAATGTCTGTTGACACACACCAAACAATTCACACCTTAACACTGATGACACAGAACACTACTCAATATTAGATAAGTATTAGATATGAGATGCCCAATAAAATGCTACCGAATGAGGAGAACAGTATTTAGAATTGTTAGTGAAACTCTGGAAATATTCCCTTAAAGGAGATTGGATGTTCCTGCTTGGCTCTTGACACAATGGGGTGATGAGGAGAAGTGAGGTCATAGACCAAATTCCCAGAAAAGGAGGAAGAGAAAAGGAGATGATGGAGATGATCGGTGCATTGGGTGAACGGGAGCTGTGGCCATCACAGCAGGAACCTGATGGTCTGTCCTTCCTCACAAGGGAATGAAGTGAATCAGGTAAGGAGGAGGCACGGAGACAAATCCATTGACAACTGGCATGGTGTCAATGTCCTTGGGGTCAACAACAGATTTCAAGGTAAATTTCTGTAAAATGGAGGTCGGAATAGGAACAGCTTCATGCAGGCCAGGCCCTCTCCTGCACATACTCATTTTCCTGAAAACAACAAGAACACAGAGGAAACGCTCCTTGAACACTGTGCTTTCTTGGGCCAAGAACAAAAACATCCAATAACGATATGATGAAAGGCTGAGGCATGAGTGGAAAGCAGTATGTCTGAACAGACAGATGGACAAAGGTCAGACACCAATGCAATCCATCTGATGTTAGCGAATAGTCTCTTTTCAACAAAAGTTTAGTAGGTATCAGCACTGCCAAACACTTCTCTAAGTATTTCACATTATAACTGATTGTTTGACACCTCAATCTCCATCACTATTTTTCTAGAAACACATACACATTGACTGTGCTTTCTGCTCCATGAATCTAATAATCCAAGATCTTTCTTTCCATTGTACATAGTTTCAGTTTTCTGATACACTTAGGCCTGCCGTTTAGCAATAACATGAGATGCACCATAAAGTGTCAGGTTTTATACTACAGTGCTGTTCCTTTGGGGCAGGATGCTTGACTCTTATAAAGTGGTTTCTGAATTTGGAAGAACTGGATCAGTTCTCCAAAGCTGCCATAACCTGGCCCAGTAAGATCACTGAATCAAGAGGGAAAGTGCATAGACCCTGGGGTCAGTGTTCCTGAGATTGAACAAAGAACAATCTCAACAGCCCCAAAGAGGGTGCTGTGCAAGTTCCTATTAACCCTCAAAAGGTATTTTATCCTCTGGTGACAGAAAATACACACATTTTATTACCTGCTAGAAAGACATGAAGAGGTCACTCTTCTTAAAGTTGTCACTTTTTTACAGGAAGTGGCCAGGTTCAAACACCTCTGGGTTGAGGAATTGTCTTCTTTGTGCAGCACAGAAGTCAGGGATCTCAGCATAGTGGTGCCCTGGAATAAAGCGATTGAGAGCATAAAAAGACATCGTGCAGCTGTGCACAATGTGGCAAATCCTTCAGTCCAAACTTAGCAGCAAAAGAGGAAAAGCCCAGGGCTAAGTAAGAGGAAAGAGGAAGTCTAAGTCAGAGAGAAGAAGCAATAAACAAGAACAAACAAGAGTAATGGCAGGGAGGCTGTTAAGTGGCATGCAAGTAGGAGAACATGGAGTCTGAGTGCTAGGCCCCTGGGATTCATTCTGTTTATAATCTTAGACATGGGGGCATCACCTCGCTAGTACCTTTATTTTATCATTTCAGTTTTTATTCATCTCATATATGGATTATGCCTGAAAATTAACATGTCTGTGCAAGTTTTAAATGTCTAGGTATCCATTCATAATCCTTTTGAAAACAGGCAATAAATATTAAAAATAAGTTATATAATAATAAACTAAGTACAGTAACAATTTCCAGTGTCATATAACTGCCACAGCAAGTTGTTTTGAAATATGAAATAGACTTCAACATAGACTGATCCCATCCACGAACACAGAAAGGACACAAATAGAAATGTAGCCATTTTGCAACAATTCACATAGGATCATTTATTCAGTCAAATATTTTCAAGGGATGCTAATCAATAGTGAGGAAGCACAATGCTCACCACAGCCTAAAGAACAACATAGATACTTTTAGGACAATATAGAATTTTATTAATAAATGTAAAATTCAGAATCATTCCATCAAGACATCTGGCAGGTACCCCTATCTCATGTGGGGAACACAGCATGACTGTAATGGAATACATGATCAGGTGTCCTCCGCTACACCACTGGGTTTCGAGGGGACACACAGAGCACTTAAATTAAGCACAGCTCTCTTTGGACAAGATCGTAACAAGATCTCTAGAAAGCAACCACACAACAAAACTCAGGAAAATTTTATATTACCAAAGCAGAACTCTTCACAAAGTTGAATGAGCTAACAGAAAATAGAGCAGTGGAAACTGATTACAGGAGACTATAAGGAAAAAGCAACCAAATTCTATGCTGTTTCTTCCTTGACTTAATACTGTTTGCAAAGAAGAAAAAAAAAAGCTAATTTAGGGAACTCTATACAGCCTGCACATTAGACATTACTACATAAAGGTAACTCTTAGTTGCAAATGCTATTTTGTCAAATAAAAATCAGTGGTGGGAAATACACACTAAAGAGCTGAGGTAATAGGTAAATGATTTCATCTGTCACATATATATAAATATAAAAATGTTCAGATTTTTATATGTTTAATGCAATTTAGGGGGGACAATTCCATGCTCTAAGTTTAAAGTATTGAATCAAATCTCTATTTTAAAATTACTTCCCTTTATACATATTAAATTGATGTATTAAAATCTTTCTTTTAGATAAAAAAAGAAAAAAGGATACAGCAAATATATTCTCATCAAATGTCAAACAATGGATATTTATAAAGAAACAGACTGAGTACTTCATCACTAATTCTATAGAAGTAAAAAGTTACTTTATTGGGTCATTATCTAAATACTAATCCTAAAATTATAAGTTTTAGAAAAGATAAGGGTAAATCTTGGGTAATGTGCTGGCGAATATCTTTTAGATAGGATCAAAAAGAGCACAAATCTCCTCACCTCATTCAAACGGTTGTATTAGACAGTCATTGGAAAATAGCAACCCACGTGATAACCCAGTCTACACCAGTTTACAGTCCATAAGAGAAACAAATGAACATACATCAGAATCTATGGTCAAAACGGTGATAATTAGAAAGAAGGGCGAACAGTGGGTAAACAGGTAAGTAACAACAGCATTGTGAGGGATAGAGTGGGACTTTAAGTGATGAGCTTAGTGTCTTCATACAGTTTGATTTCTAACGAAACACACCTGAAATTAAATAATGTAATAAAATGTTTAATAAAAATTTAAAGAAATAAAAAGATTAGAAAGCATGGGAAATACAGTAGCAAAATATAAAAAAAAAATGTATCCCACGATTCCATAGATTAGGGAGAAACTCAGGGAGGCTGACACTTAAAAAACTTAATTTTTATGGGCGTCAATGTCCAAATTTTAATCAAGACATGAGATATTAGTAATTTTGACTGTCCCTTGGAGGAGAAATGGATACTGTCTGGAAAATAAAAAGCAACCAAAACCGCGCTTTTTCAGCCGAACCCGATCTTTGAGGACACAAATCAGCAAGTACCGCGGGCGACCTGGGCACGGATTTGCGTTGCGGGGCTGCACAGCGCGGTGAGGAGCCCTTAGCCGCCGCACAGAGCGCCAGGGACTCAGCGGAAGCGCGCGCAGCCGGACCTGATCTCTGAGGACACAAGCCAACAAGTAAAGGCGCCAGCGCCAAGAAAAACAGCAAAGAATCAGGAAACACCCACAGCCTCGTAAAAAGTTCCCACCTGTGTTAAAGGGGACAATGGAGACAAGTCCAACCCGAACTGTGAATAATACCCTCAGAATGCAAAATCTAAAGAATTGCATAACAGCAAGAGGAAGGGGGGGAAACTCCCAAGAAAAGAGGAAGACCCATCATTGGAAAACCATATCCAGAGTATTGACCTCCGGGAAGCAAGAAAGCACTTTCCTACACAAAAACCTACCAAAGCCACAAAATCAAACACAGCAACGCAAGCACAAGGTAGAATAAACACACAAAGGCAAGGGACACCAAGAAATATGCCAACAAATCCAAAACTGCACTTTTTAATTTGTGAAAACTGTTATTTAACCACTAGTTATCACATTTCAAAACTACAAGAAGGTAATTACATGATGAGAGGAAGACAATGAAAGTAAGTGCACAAAAAGGGAACATTTCTCATCGAATTTTAATGCGGCCAACATTAACTCAGCATTCAAAATCTGAAAAGATAATTTTGAAGAATAAATACAGTAGGTCACAAAATCCCCTATGAAGCTAAGTACCAAAGTCCTGAACAAAATGTAGCTACTCAAAAGCAGCTGTGTGTATACTGGGAAAAGTGAGCCCAACATGTAAAGCCATACACAGAGATACAGAGATCACTGCAGGAAAAAGTGAGTACTAATTCATGATGAAAAATCAATAAATAGGAAGATCAAGTTCCCAAGTCTAATGAAGAGTATCTATCTATCAAGATATAACAGTGAGATGTTAACTACTACTCATCAGGAATAAAGCCAGGACAGCTGCATGAAGCATACAGAAATTATAGTCTAGAAACAATTAAGCAAGGATACTAACGTTAAAATGTTGCTACATGCAAGGCCACCAACTCATAAAAACATTTATACTTTCATATTCAATAGAGAAGAAATAGAGAAGGTATTTTAGAAAGTAAAAATGACAACAGTAAATTACAGAAGGAAATTCAAGCAAAAGATTTTCAAGCCACTGCACTGAAAAGAAAATGGAACAAAATTAAAGCAAATCACTCTCATTTGGGAACATAAACAATATCCTTCATTGAAAAATTCCACATCAACTTATTAAGTCCTTCTAAAGTGATCTAATGAAACCCTCATACGAATCCAGAACTCTGTTTTAGAAAACCGACACGGTGATGCTAACATTCATTTGGTACTAGAAACAGTAAGATTTGCCAAACACTATTCAAGAGGCAAAACAAATGTGGAAGACTTAATACTATCAGTTGCCTAACCCTGTTATGAAGCTTTATAGTCTAAACTGGGAAAAACAAAGAAGCCGTCAATTTGCCACATACATGACTTTTACACCAGACTCATCTTGTCTTGAGGATTAGACCCAACTGAAGAGAAGAGCTTCTGAATAGAAACACTAATGTCAGTTACAGAAAAGTCAAGCTTACCTTGGGGATGAGATAGTTTCTGAATCGAACGTCACGGGTCACTACATGAAGCAGGTTCATTGGGTCGATGTATCTCTGGATCTCGTGCACCAAGGCGTCCATGTAGAGCATGTGGCTCTTGTCCTGCATGCAGGGGGTCCGGTCTCTGCCAATCACACGTTCAATTTCTTCCTGGGCTCTAGCTGAGAAAACACAAGGAAGGCTGATGAGAAAAGAGAAAAATAGATGTTACATTAGCTTCCCAATGAAGGGAGATGTGAAGAATTACTGTCTCACACATCATTTTAAGTGTCAGTTATGTACCAAGAAATACACCTAAACGTATGTAAGAAATAGATAGCACTCTTATTTAAGATACAACTTTAAGACCTACTTGCTAACATACAAAATATCAATTTTCACTCTATCTGGAACAATGTGCAGGTCTTCACTCCAGAGCTGCTCACACTGCAATTTTATATCTGCTTGTTGAACTTCAAGAAACAGGGTGGAAAAGGAACAGTCTTGAATTCAAGAAGTGAATTTTCTTAACTAAGCCATTTTCATTGCTGGCATTTATAAAAGCAAGGTCTTTTAGGCTCAGTTTTTCTAATAAACCTCCCTCATTCTACTAGATCAGACCATTACTTGATAAACAGAGGTGTGAATGGAACTAGGCAGGTTAAAGCTGCTTTCTTCACCTTATATTAACAATATATTTTGAAACTTCCAAATGGTATATACTAGAGGTAGACATATGACTTTTCCTCATATACACTGTCCTCTTTTGACATTTAGGCAGTTCTCTCTGTTAAGTCATAATAACCCATCAGTACATTCTCTGTATTTAAGAAATTGGTGGAGAATATTGACTGTTTCCTGAGATATTCTCTCCAGATTTCAAAGACTATTTCTAATTTCTAGTAGGTGACAGTCATATCAATGGACATCTCCTGCAGGACAAGATAACAGATGTTTCTGTTATGCATAACTATCACTCACTAAAGTTAAAACAAAAACCCTGATCCCTGACATTCATATTTTGGTTGATATCTTTTTTCTGGAAAGAGACTTCTGAATGGTCCAAACATTCATGCACATCTTGAACCTGAGTGGTAGTAACTGAAAATTTGTATATTTAACTTTTTGTTCATCTTTTTGAGTTATAATTAACAAAGAAAACGTATGTATTTAAAGTGGCACATTTCACTTTGTTGCAATACATCTTGGCTACAGGCTAGATTTCTCATTTTCCAGTTATGTTTAATAAGGAGAGTTTCCATTTTCCTTAGACTAGCTTTAGGAAATTGCATTCTCAGAAAGGAGAGATTTTTGGAGAATGCCCTACTTTCACAGTGACCTTTCCTAGTAAAGCCAACAAGCAGTCCAGGGCCGGTGCACATGGGCTGTGCTGCCTCATGAAATGTAGTCACTGCCTCTGGCTTTTCCTACTGGCCCTTGGTGTTCTTACTCCTCCTGGCCACCCTCCTGCATTACACAGATAGGGCCATTTCCAGGTGGTCAGACAGGTATTTAAGGAACAAAGCTTCCCTAAGAGAAACAGAGGGAATGCAGCACTAGCAGTGCCTTTCAGCAGTTCTCTGGAGTTCACCCTGCCCACCACGATGTCTTACCTGTGACCTCTGGGTGCTTCAGCAGCAGGAGACCATATCTCAGGGTGGTGCTCATTGTCTGTCCCAGCTCCAAAGAGATCAAGTGCAGTAATTGCTAAGGTCTCTAGAATTGTTTCCAATTCTTGACTAGGTTTTTCCTAGGAATGATAAAATTAGTTGACAAATTAATTTGCCATAATAGTTTATACATAATATTCAGTTATGAATTTCCCCCCAAGTATAAATTGCAAGATCAGTTCTAGAAAAACTACCATGTGGTACAAAAGACACTGGAGATAAATGGACTCAAACATTTTCTCTAGCCTTATTGCTAAGTGATGTGAGGTGTATCAAAATCGGCACTGGTTTCCTTGTTTAAATGCCAACTTTGTCCTAAATCCATAATGAAATTCAAGGGAAGAATAACAGTTAAAACAATATTGAAATTGGTTCCTAAAGAGCAATAGCAATGTAGTTCACTAAATTTACAAATTAATTTTACCCCTGATGTGTGGAGGCATATACATAGTTGGCATTTAATGAGCTTGGAGGCATTAGTTACTGCCTGACCATTGAAACATCAAGCCAAGTACAGAACAATTCAGTGAACCACAACATGCACAAGCAGTTAAATAACTGAAGTGTCTTTAACATCTCACCTGTTCTGTTTTGATAAGTAAACAATCAATAAAGCCCCAAGGATTATCAACATCCAGAGATGCTTTATGTTCCATTGCTTTCTCCAAAACATAATTTTTAGATGAATAAAATTTTTCATGAATTTGCTATGAGGTTCTGGTAAATAGTCAAGAATAATAGGGAACATATTGCAGATCTAAAAGAGAAAATCAGAGTTTAGCAAGTAAAATAATTTAATTAAGATCTACATGCCACATGCCAAGCTTTGGTTAGGGACTACAAGTCTAGGATAAAAGTGGGATCACATGGTGAAGCTGGGAACAAAAACAATTCATAACAATTTAATAAGTATATCCATATTGAGCTGGGTACATTGTCCTGTGCCTGTAATCCAAGCACTGGAAGGCAAGAGGACAGGGATCGCTTGAGTTCGTGGATTCGAGACTACCCCGGGCAGCATAGCAAGATCTGATTCTCAAAAAAACAGCCGGGTATGGTGGTGGGTGCCTGTAATCTCAGCTACCTGGGAGGCTGAGGCGGGAGATTGCTTGAGTTTGCAGGATCGGGGCAACCCTGGGCAACATAGCGAGACCTAGTCTCAAAAAAAAAAGGTATATCCCTATTGATACACACATGAACACATATACATAAAGGAAACACTAATTTTAGGTAACAGGAAAAGATAGTTTAATAAACTTCAAGCAGGCTGGGCACGGTGGTGCATGCCTTTAATCGCAGCCTACGAAGTAAGGCCAAGACTAGGAATCACTTGAGTCCACGGGTTCTAGACCTACCAGGAGCAATATAGCGAGATCTGGTCTCAAAAAAATATCTGGGTTGTGTAGTCATGCCTGTATTCTCAGCTACCTGGGAAGCTGAGGCTGGAGATCGCTTGAACCCATGATACCCCGGGCAACATGAGTCTGCGGTTCCCCGGGCAAAATAGTGAGACCTAGTCTCAAACAAAGAAAATAAACTTCAGGTATTACCTTACAATTTCTTTAATAGCAAAGGAGTCATCATATATATAAAATGAACATATCATGGGATGCAGTTTAATGCAGACTCTATAGAAAATACAATGGAGGTTTTCCCAAATTATTGAAAAGTATATCTACCTGCTGATACAGCAACATCTTTCCTAAGTATCACCAAAAATGTAGAAACATTCATTCAAAGGGGTATGTACATTTCTATGTACACCACAGCATTAGCTAAAACAGTCAAGATATGGAACTAGACCTAACTGTCCAACACAAGAGGAGTGGAAAAAGTGGATAAAAGTAAATGTAGTAACCATCCACAAAGGAATACTACTCAGCTATAAATAGAAGATAAAATTTTGCCTCAGCATCAATTAAACTGGAGATGATTATGTCAAAAAAAAAAAGTGTAGCAATGTAAAATGCTATTTTACATTTTATGATTATATTATTAACCACTGCTGGATGGTTTCACTCAGATGAGTAATGTAAAGAAATGAAGCAAATGAACAACCCAAAACAAACCTGTAAATCTAATTGAGAACTGGGGATACCAGAAGGGAAAGTGGGGGTGGGAGATATGAAAGGGGCTCAGGTATAAGGTGAGGGGTCATGGGAGCTTTGGTGGTCATATGAAGTGGTAGCATACACTGTAGAAATGTGAACCTTTACCCCTAGAGCTCATACAGTGTTTTAATACAGTATTTTAAACCATGTAACCTCAGTAAATTTCATAAAATCTGAAACCAATACATACTCCTTCTCAACCTGAGAGGTATTGTTCAATCTAGCTTGCTAAATAATGGTTATTTTTAAAAACTCAATTTCTTCCATTGCTTTTATTTGCACCCTTTCCACCATGTTGACTTAATTGCAGAGCAAAGATAAGGACCTGAAAATGTCCTATGTATAGTAAATACATGCAAATAAAGCCATGTGTAGTATCAGCAAAGAGACAATAAAAGAGAGAGAAACATTTTGAGTGAATACATGTATGTAATAGAATAATTACAAAAGAGCAGGAAGCATCCATGCTAAATAAAGAAACTAAACAGGTAAACAATAATTATTAGATATGCATGTTATTAAAAGTAGAAATAAAAAGAGAAATTTGCTTTTCCAACAGATATTCTAGGTAAGTCTAACAAAAAAGAAATTTATTGATAATTTTTATTTCTTTCAATTCACTAGAAAAAGTGGCTTCCTTTTAGGAATGAAATGTCCATTATTTTCACTCACCATAAGAATTTATTAGGGAAAATTATCTATGTAAACTTTAAGACTTATGTACAGGCAGGCGAAAAAACACTGTAGTATTGTTTTTTTTTTTAAGTTTTCATTGTCTACAATAGGTCTATTCTCAGGAAGAAATTACATAGGGTAAAAGGGATTTTTTTCATTGCCAACGGGCCTGTAAACACAGTTGTTGCAATTCAGTGATTACTGAAAGATACTTAGAGGAAACAATTAAAAATTCACATCTGTAGATGTCATTAAGAATGACTTGAATCAAAAGCATAACAGAACAAAGATATCAAGAAGATGACAGAATATGAAATGCCAGCCGTTATCCTACAGGAAAACACTGATTTAGCAATGATTACAGGGTCTGAAATTCCCGTAGCAGATTTTGTGAAAGGAGCACAATGTTAGCGCAGCTACATTAAAACTAGTGAGAAAAACAATGTCACTTTCCCTGCATCAACACTCTTCCAGGGGGCACAACTCAGTGCTGCTAGAGAATGTGCTAGGTCAGCATTACTCCACCTCAGGACACAGCATGGAGCATACATACCCAGGGAAGTAGCTTTCCAGCTGGCTGCCAGAGGACAGACTTCTGTCTTACTGCACTTGGTACTGACAGAGCTAGCAGAGTCTGGGTGCCTGGGGCACTGAGAAAAAGGGAGTCTGGTGTTTGGTGGCTTGCCATGATCAGCACCTTGCCACATAAAGAGAAGATGAACCAAGTGACGCTCTTTATTCTGCTGGAAGGAACAGAGCATCCATCTGTTTTATTTCAGGGAGTACTACCCAGAGACTAGTGTCTCTGATTCACTTGACTCTAGGCACTGAAGGCAACCTACAAACTTCCAACCACTGAGAAAAAGGAGAATGGAGATTCATGAAGTGAAAAGACATGTCACTTGTTTTCAGAGATCATCCCTACCTTTACCCATTACCAGAAGCCCTGGTGGAATGTGATGCAACAGGAAACACAGCTCTCTCCCTCTTTGAGAAAATGGCTCAACCTATTCCTCCTGGTTTCTCACTGAAAAACAAACACACTTCAGGAAAGAAATGATGAAGTCACCTTTTTTACCCACACCATATATATACACAATCATGGATGTACACACACACACACACACACAATCACACACACAAAAGCTCCCTCACTCTGCTTCAAAATCTCCCTCCTTCACACAGGGATTAATCATCACTACCTCTAAGAAAGGATTGGGCCACCTCAAAATGTCCCCTGGGATGTCACAAAAGAAAATAGTCCATAGAGGTCACAGTCACAGAGTAGAGAATGGCTCACCATTTGTCTTTCTCAACTCCTCTTGAACTCAGTCCTCAATGCTCCTCTTCCCCATCCTAAAATTCCACAGGGTCATGAGGCAGAAGTGGTAGGTCTCCTTCCATCTCTTTCCATTGCTGAAAAGGACTCCAAACACAGGGGAAATATAAATTGGGATGAGGTTCTAAGGATAAATGGGGAAGTTGACAATTGACAGCTACAGAGACATGCAAAGAACCAGAAGATGGTTCTATCTCCATTATTCATTCTCCCACTCCCATAGCCATGTTGCATGTATGCACACCCACACCTACCATCTCCTTTAGCAACTCTTTCAATCATTGGGAAACTGACTTTTCCAGCAAAGTCCTCTCTGCTGGAAGTGGTAATATCAATTGCCACTTCCTTCACTGCTTCATAGCTGTGCAACACCACAGTGCACTTCAAGCCAAGATACACAGTGAACACAGGGCCATAGACTTTGGAAAGCTGGAAAAGAACAGGCATATAACAAAAGAAGTCACTATTTGATAAAATATTGCACTGCATTCAGATTACTATTTCCACATTGGTTATGGTGAACCTCACAGCCTGAGTACTCCTGAATTTAATATATAAATATGCTTGATAGAGTTGCCATTAACTGATAACCTGGGATGTGCCTGGTAATGGCACAGTCATTGTTATATTGCATACTATCACCCTTGATAGTATCAAATCTTCAGCAAGTCTATTTGCCCTATTTCCCAATAAAGAAATTGAGATCAGACCATTTTTTAAAAATTTATCTATAGTATCCCTGGGCCACATATATAAGACCCAAATTGAGTCCCTTCCATGTTCTCCACCTCTTGACAAGTATCTCTTCCTCAGTCTCCATCTTGGATAAAATCCCAGCCGACTGCTTCAGGATCACCGAAGTGCTCCTGTGAACTAATGGCTCAATAGCCCTTTGACAAATACTAGAAGTCAGCATTAAGAAACACTCAATTCAGGTAATTATCACGCCTAGCCCAGTGTGAGCTGCTGGCATTGGTAACACAGAGAGAGTGGACTCCACAGAGGCCTTTTGGGCATGGAGCAGCTCAACAAAGATGAACTTCTTCTACCTGGAAATATTCTTTGAGATCAACACCAGAGCTTACAGATGCAAACGAATGGTGTTCCCATATTTGGGTCCTGACTAGTTTTTTTTCATTCCCTCCTGCAGATTCTGAGTTCAGGGCTCTTTATTGATACAGACATTTACTTTTTTAGAGATGTTAAAATACACTGCATGTCAATGCTTCTGGAATAAAATCTATAATAACAGAACACTTCCCTTACTACTTACCCTCAATCAAACATGGCAATTGGTGGTGAAACAAAGAAGAGTAGTAACACTCCTCCCTTTCTGTCACTTTACAATTTTATTAATACTATTCAAAACCTGTTTGTCCACCCATTGAACACAGTACATCATTCCACTATTGATAATGAGAGGCTGGCAAAACTTGATTCCCAGTAACCTACTATATGAAAGCATGGTTATTTTTACGCCAGTTTTTTATTATATGTTAATACAATAAATTTCTTGTCTTTATATTAACTTTTCATTATAAAAATTATGGAGAAAGTAAATAATTTTTAAAGGGTAATTAATTTATACACTGTTTGCAAGCCATAGGAGGAACAGAAAACACTTACATTGCTCAAACATTTGCTGATCTCCTTAACATCTAACTGTGGAATATTTCCAATAATAGGGAGAGGTGTTGGGCCAGTGGGAGCTTCCATCTCTCAGAAGTCTGTTTCCAGACAGAAAGGAAGAGCAAACAGGACACACAGCACCAGAACCACAATCAGGTCCATCGCAGCTTTCTCTTCTCTCATAGAAAACCTGGGGGTGATTCTAGAAGTCTTACAGGAACATCTGCTGCTATTGCAACATGTGTTGCTGCGATATAAAGGTCAATCAGGTATATTCTCCTCTAAGTGGACTTTGGTCCACTGAAAAGGGAAATTGTTCTTTAGTCCTGTTTTCTGTCTGTCATCACTCAGGACATTTTACTTTAATTGTACTGGACTAAGGTACATGTATTCACAACAGAAAATAAAAAAGGGGTTCCAATGTGCAGCCAGGATTCAGAACTTTTGATGAACATAATTTGATGTCAAAGTAAATAAAATCTCTTGATTCAAGTGAATGTTAGTATTTTCATTTGAGGATCTGTATTCTATGCCTTATAATTTCAAGTAATTAAGTTATAATGCTATATTAACATAGGATGCTTTTCTCTGAAAATGAAAGAACTTTAATATTTTCCAATTGTATTGGTATTACAACGATGTATATTTAAAGTAGTTACCATTAGGTAAACATCTTCATTGAAGAAACATGAATTAGTTAGGTGACATAAGTCAGAAGGACAAAAATATATGGTATGAGATGGTGTCACTTCTAAGTGGAATACAAAAAAAAAATCAAAGGCTTGATTAAAGATAAAAGAAAACTTTAAAAAAACTACCCAATGAAAGTTAAGTATAGAACTGAAGCAATCTGAGCAGATGGGAAAGTGATGAGAACAAAGGTAGGATGAGGACATGATGATGGTTGTAGACTAGGGTACTTGGATGGTGGGTGCTCTGTGGCAACAGAATCAGAAAGGGGGGATCCTATACTTTCAAAATAGCAAATGAATGAAAACTCAGTTGCTGCAATAACAAAATAAAAATTAAAACAAAATATGAGTTAAATATACATGCATTTTAGCATGATGAACTCTATTAATCCGTGGCCTCCAGAAAACATACTTTTTATATTTCCGAGGGGAGAAAAGTGATGTTGGGCAGATAGGACGTCTGTCCAGTGTCCAAATCACACATCTCAAATTGAGTAAACAAGCATTAACGTGATCTGAGGTTCATTGTGATGTGATACAATCACACACCATCTGCACCAAGAAAACTGTAGCAAATTAATCACCCAAAACATTATTCTTCATATTACCAAAACCCCACCATCACCACCACCACTACCACCTCATTGACTCTGCTACCAAATTAATAAGCTTACTTGTCACTTGACCCCAAGAATAAAAGGGTTATCGATTCCCAAGAAATGTAAAAGGGGGGCAGAGG
>PVHY01025814.1:0-17963 GCA_004024945.1 Uropsilus gracilis
AGGACACCTGTACCCGGATGTTTACTGCAGCACAATTTATAATTGCAAGGTCATGGAAACAACCTAAATGCCCCAAAACAGAGGACTGGATGAAAAAATTGTGGTATATATACACGATGGAATATTCCTCATCAATTAAAAATGACAAATTTGAAGACTTCATAACAACATGGATGCATTTAGAAGAAATCATATTAGCTGAAACAAGCCACAAAGAAAAAGGCAGAAACCAAATGATTCCACTAATATATGGGATATAGTGGGAAAAAAATAAAATAAATAAAAGCCTTGAAGAAAGTCAAAACAAACGAAGCACCAAAATGAAGCGCACAACTATGAACAGGAGGGAAAGAAAGGGGGGGAAGGGAGGGGAGGTAGGGGGGAGGCAAACCCTTGAGATTACAAAGTTGTGAAATTTATATATAAATAAAGAAAAAGGGGAAAAAATAAAAAAAAATTATATATCAAAAGAACTACAGAACTGGCTACCAGGTTCCTGACAGGACCTAAGACAACATACCGAGGAATAAATCTTGATAGTAGTGAATCAAAGGAAGTAGAATATATTGGATAAAAGAATTTTTTTCAATTTAAAAGTACTCTTCTGTGACTCAGGATGAATATCTGGAAAAAATACCTCTAACTGGTTCTAGAATCTTGCTTTAATAACTACTTGAAGCTGGGTTAGTGGGGAATAGCTGTATACAGTATTGTCTATTGTATGAGATAGAGTGATAGAATTTATTGGCACTGTCTTGAGGAAGGTATCCAAATCCAAATATGGACATGCTAGAATTTGCATTTATAAATAATATCAAAGAACCTACCAGCTGGTTAGGTTCCCTTCACAAAAGGCCACAGAATGTAGTCACTTCTCTAAAATTAGTATAGCTAT
The DNA here is from genome assembly GCA_004024945.1 of Uropsilus gracilis. NCBI lineage: Eukaryota > Metazoa > Chordata > Mammalia > Eulipotyphla > Talpidae > Uropsilus > Uropsilus gracilis. The sequence goes on from PVHY01025814.1 coordinate 896, forward strand.
ATAATTCTCTTCACTAAAGAAGTAGCAACATGTTGCTAAGGGGTATATGGGACTTTAGAAAATCTTAATACTATCCTTTGCCAGTCAGAATTAATGGTAGAGATAACACTATACAACTGGGCTTCCTGGAATTGATGGGTATAGTTGGACTCTGGCACTGTAGAGATAGAGTAGCAACACTTAATCATCAGAGATAAGGCAGATATTTTAACCAAAACAGCAAAATGCTAAAATGGCATCTGAGAATCCTGAACCACAAGCTCTATGGTAATGGCTAATAGAATACAGTACTCCTCAGAATGAGGTAGTTTCCATATCTGAGCCAATTATCATCCCCACTTACTGAAGAAGAATCTATGACTTTTTAAGGTAGGTCACTGAATCCACATCAAATATAAACAGCATTGAAGCCCCCAATTCTTCTATAAAGGGATCCTATATGACTCAGGTAGCAGAATAAAGATAGCACCCAGACTATCTGAGGAAAGTTGACTACAAGATCCTGAGCTGACACTATTAAGGGTTCAGGGGACTCAAAATATCACCATAGCCTCACAGTTAGAATTGAGCTTATAGAAGCAAAGGAACAAATGGGGATATGGACCAAGTCCATCGTACAGCCAGAAGATGGTCATTATGGTCATTTTCCCATTTCCTTAGTGCATTATTGTGGTAGATGCACTTAGCATCTGGCAAAACCTTCGCTTCAGTTCTTTAAACTGGAATGAGAACCACAGCATTGGAAGGCAACCAGAGTTTTCTAAATCTGTCCCTTTCTTATCAAAGACTGTGAATCAAAGTCAAGTCACAGTCTGAAAGGAATGGCATATTATTGACATCCTCAAGAACTATCCACCACCTTGATGAATCATTGACAAGATAAAGTGAATTTATGTTGGCATATGAGTGAACTGAGTGGAACAACAAGGCAGAAGTGGCAGTGACATCAACATCTCACCCAAAGATCCTCACACTTTACCACTGTTATGCTCAAAGCTGAATCCCAGCTGTCCAGTGACTCTTTCTGCTGGGAAGAGCCTCTCTTTCCACACTCATGGCAAGTCAGCATAGTCAGAGAATAAACACCCGCCAGGAATAGCATTCACCAATGACTGATGAGAGCTGAGGCTTAAATGCCATGTTTCCTTTCACCTCAAGATGGAGGACTCTGACACATAATCTAGGAATTTTCCTAGATTTCCTCAACAAGTTCCAGGTCCAGATGTTTGATTTCAGTCATCTCTCTCTATTTCACCTTTCCACCTCTTACAAGAATTCCTTGAAATCATCCCCCAAATAAATGACCTGAATTCACAACTCTTCATCTTAGGATTTACTTTTAGGAGAATCAAAGTAAGAAAGATTGTCTGCCCATGGTGGAGAAATCTATAGGCATGCTCAAGCAGGGACCAAGCAAAGTCTTGTGATAAAGACAAGATCGTGTCTCCTGGGCAACTGCAGAATGACACCCTAAATTCGAGTTGAATAAAAACACTTCTCTGGTCTTATATGAAGGAGGAAAGTTTACAGCTCTTCATGTGAGCTGCAAGACCAAGTTGATCTTACAGCCAGGAACCCTCTTGTGGTCATTAGTGCATTATTGCAGTAGATACATTCAGCTGCTGACAAAGCCAGCTGAGATCGATATGCAGAAATTCAGTCCTAGTGCATATCTTATTAAGTTCAGTAATACCACCACAGCACCTGTTGATCCCATCACTCATCTGGCACTTCCTGGAAATCAGGTGCTCTCCTCTCCTATCTGCAACTCTCCCTCACTTCTCTGCCACCACTCTATGTATGTCACACACAGGCTAACTGTTGTCTTTAGCAGCACTCCATTCTTCCTTGGAATTTACATCCCTCCTTTCCTTTTATAACAGGCCCCATACCCACAATGCAGATCTTTAACAATTTAAAAATTAACTTCCTCTTTCTTGGGTGTAGAAAATGACATCTTCAACCTTTTACAAAAGAAGAGATACATTTGTATATTACCTTTCATTTGCAACAAAACAAAGAAAAATAAGGATAGTTTAAGTGGTCACATTCTGTTTCATATATAGACACAAGACACCACATAATAGAACTTGTTGGTCACCAAATTGCAAGGGGGACCTTGAATTCTTTCATTTTTTTCTCTTCTTAATTCTCCAAAAATACTACTTATACAATCTCAAGAAAATGCAACTGTGTATATCATTTTAGAGTTCATATATTCCGAATGATAAATCTATGTTATTGCAAATGCTTTGTCTCTATTAGGAACAAAGAACTAAGAGGGTCTTGCTAATTTCAATTTCAATTTATTTCTAAATAATAGTTTTTTTTGTTTTGCTTTTTGCTTTTTGGTTTTTTTTTTTTTTTGAGACTAGGTCCTGTTATTTTTGCCTGTGGAACTGCAGGCTCACATTGCCCAGGGTACCACAGTCTCAAGCAAGCCCAGCCTCAGCTTCCCAGGTAGCTGAGATTACAGGCGCACGCCACCATGCCCAGCTATTTTGGGGGGACTAGGTCTCGCTTCGTGCCTCCCGCGGAACTCGAATTGCAAACCCTGGTCCCAGTCGTGGCTTCTTAGGCTGCCACCTACAGGCATGCACCACCATGTCCGGCCTGAATAATAGTTTTTAAAATATAAAATATGTGCACACAAGTAAAAATAACTGTGAATTAGAATGCCATGTATTAATTTTTAGTTATAACAAAACTATAAATTATTTTTGCATGCATATGAATGCACACAACATCAATAGGTAGTCTAATGAGTACAGTACCTGTTCACAATGTTTATTACTTCTAATAAACTTATTAATTTAATAAATAATTCCCGTTTCAGTTAAGTTTAAACATAAATTCAACTGAATGAGAGCAGGTTCTAACCAAACATGAACTACTGTCTAGCAGACCACCATTAAACCCTGGAAATTTGCTCTTACAAGTTTCCTCATAAAATAGCTGAAAATGATCTAGCCTGAGAAAAGTAATAAAAGCCTAACTACTATCCTTCAAGACAGTCCAGAGAATCGTTCTGAGTTGCTGCTTTCACTCTTTAAGAACACACTGGAAAATAAATAGCTCTGCAGCATAAAATGAGCTTCTATGAAATCCTGTCCATTTAGCTCCGAGGCAAAAGGAAAGAACTGGAAGAGAATAGTAAAACTACAACTTTTCTCTACATGCCAGGTGAAGCACCTTCCTTTGAACTTTCTGAAACCATCTACCCAAGAAACCATACAAGATAAAAATTCAAAATATTATAACACAGATTTCGTTGCCATTGCTCATGGGTGTGTCAAATAACAATAGTCATTTCTGGAATAAACTCTTAGCCACCTATCAAATATTAGGCTGAACCAGAAGAAACAACCCATCTTTGGCCACATTTTTTTACGAAAAAGGTCATAACTTGGGTATGACTCAGCTTTTCCCAATTTGCACAGAGAACCATAGAAATGCAACCTGCTATTCTGGAAAACTGCAGGCAAAAGCTGTCATTGTACCTCATGGTCTCTCCTTCCTACAGATGGTCAAGTGGCAGAAGGAAGGAGGACTGGACAGAAGTGGACCCATCTGTCCCAGCTGCTTCAGGGCCAGGCCACTTGTCTGCTGCATTATAGCTCCCTCAGCCCCTGTTTGTCCAATTGAAAAAAATTTGAAAAGTGTGTCCACTTTTATAACCGAAGTCACAAAGCAGCTGCACTCAGGTGGACTTTACATCAGCCACTCCAGCAGTTCCAAGCATCAGAGGTGGTACCAGTTTTCCTGGGAACAACCACTGTCCACAGGACTGTATCATTACCTACCTGCTCTTCCTGTACCTAAGTGTCATTATAGGTTTTATGCATTGTTTGGTATTGTGGCAAACATGTAAACACAAAATATAAAAATCTATAAATATGACTATAAGTTGGAAACAAATCAAAATTTGTTTGAAATAAAGAAGTCAAGTCTATGTCAAGTTTATACACAAAACGTGATAAAGACAAGTCCATGAACAAAATTGTGTGGAACTGATAAGGACTTGTGAGAATCTGAAGGATCAGAGGAAGAGTGCATACAGCTGATACCAACAGATGGTCCAGAATCAGGCCTTGATAATAATCTATAAAATCCAAGGGCCACAGAGGCTAACAGAGCAATTTCTTAGCCTGGCTTGAGCATAACCCCAAAGAAGAGGTAACTCTCTACCTCTGGCCTTAGTCCTGCTCTCTAGCCACAAGTGTCTCTGTCAACAAGAGCTACCACATGACCAATGTGTTTATCAGACCCTAGAGATACTAAAGACTTCCATGACTGGGTGAGGCTGCATTGGCAGTGCTCCCAAGTAAGACACATTGCGTAGTGACTTCAGTCAGCTACTTTGGGAACTTTGGGTTGGTTTTCCTTTAAGAGCCTAATAGAATTCTCCTTGAAAGCAAACATCTGACAGAAGCTTGCTTCTTGCTCGCAACAGATATGATTTTGGTATGTTGTATGTTGCAGCCTAGGGACCCTCAAGTTTTCCTTATATGAATAAATGATAAATGCTTCTTCACTGTACCCCATTTCAGTTTAGGGAAGTCGTCCAAGAAACTCCACTTCCCAATAGCAGGAAAAACTGTATTTGCTTTGTAGCTCATGACAGAAAAATATGAGTTAAAAATTAATTTTCTTTTCCCAAACTATTTACACAAATTCCAGTTGTCTTCAACTTGGTTCAGAGGATCATAGTTGGATAAGAATGAGAAGAAATTGCCCTTTTTGAGAAATTCTCCAGTGGTATTGCCTTCACAATATATTTTCAAGTAATATGTTAGTATTATGGCTGTGGAGAATGTGCTGCAGAGATGTTTGGGAAAGGAGAAGTGCACTAGATAAGCAAAGGCCTCCAGACACATTTTCTTTCCTTGCTGTTTCATAAGTCAATGAAGTCTACCAGCTCAGCTGGCATTAGATTGTGTTTTCATCTCTACCTGGAACTTTTACAAGAAAAAGGTAATGTGGATCCTTGAACTTCATCTCTTAGGCATATTTAAGGAGGTTACCATTTATTTCTCTCTTCTTGAACTGCTTTCTCCTGGAAATATTGAAATCAAAGCAACTTGACTTTCCTTCTCTTTCTCAGGCTCTTTTCATAGTCTCAGACCAACTTCTCTAAAAAAACCTTTGAAGGTTGAGGATCCTTGGAATGTGACTTAGATCTTCCTCTTTTTTTTCTCTGGGTTACAGGTCCATCATGCTTCTGCTGTACTACTCTGCTATCTTCTATTTTTTTTCTTTTTCTATGATAGCTTCGGTATCACTGGCATCAAGTAATATCTATTTGATGACAACTCCCCATTTTGCTCTCTAGCCAACATCTCTCTTCTGAGGGACTGAACCACATATCCAAGTTTCTTTCTTCACCTTTCTACTCGATATGTCCCCTCCCAAGTAAAAACTAGTCATTAAGCTCAACTTTTCTCCCCAAAACTTATACATACTTAGTGCATTTTTTTTCTGAGTGTCTTTTGGCTTTGACAAATGCAATTATCTAAATATTGCCCTCAAGCCCTTCACTATTCAGTCCCTGTTCACATCTCCTATGTAAACACCATCCTGCTCCCCCTCCCATAAATTTAATTTACCTGTCTAGAATTTTTAATCATTTAATTAGACACACTCTTTTGTGATTTATTTCATTCAGAAGAATATTATTGAATTCACCTATGTAACTATAGTTTGTTTCATAATAATGAATATTTCATGGCTTCTCCATTTTACTTTTCAAAGGTTATATTGGTTGCTACCAGCTTTTGGTTGAAAAAATAACTGCTGAAAAAAATTTTGCACACATCTTCATGTGAACCAATGATTTTGTCATAGCTAAAGGCAAATGCTTAGGACTAGGATGAAATGGTTAAATCACTGTTAAGGAAAAACAAATCTATGGAGTCATGGGTTGAATTTTTAAACTGTTCAGGGAAGATGTTACTAAAATGTAAAGTTTCAGTGAAGACCTGAAAGGAAGAGTTAAGAACTGAGTCACATAAGGATTTATTGATCATTTGGTTTTTTAGGGTATTTTTGAGCAATGTGTGATATGAGGTAAGTTATATCTTAAGGTGTTCACTTGGCTGTCATATTGAGAACAGGCTGTATGGGATAAAGATGAAATTAAAGAGACAAGTTGCAATAGTCCTGTTGAGTGATGAAGGTTTGGCTAAGGTAAATAGAAGTTGAGGTTGTGAGGGTTGATTTAATTTAAAATGCTTTGAAGGTAGAAGTGAAAGAATTAATTGATGGGTCTTTAATGCAAAGCATAGAGGAGTCCAGGATTATTCCTAAGTCTATTGTTTCTGCAATAGTAAGCATAGGTTTTATTTCTTGAGATTTAGAAAGACTGAGAAGCAAAACCTGGTGCATGAGAAGAATAGCAAGATTTCAGCTTTATACATAATTTGAGTAAGCATTTGAATATATGAATCTAAATTTGGCTAGCGCTACAGTTACATATATTTTGAAGATATCAGCTTCAAATTCTCCATGGTATCTTTATATCTTATTGAAATTGGGTGATAAAATCAACAAAGCAGGGCACTTAACTAAACTTACAAACAGAAGCATTTACCCTTTAAGTCCAGCCACTCATCAGGTTCATCACAGTCCGTGTGAGCAGTAGCAAGACAACATTAACCTTAAAAGGAGGCAAAAACAGATTTACTCATTAAAAAGATAAATGGACAAAAGTCACTGAGTGTACAATGGATCCCCTTTAATTATCCTATCAATCAGGTCAGTCTCTAGTCCAAAAAACTACCTGTGTCCACAAAATGGTGGCTGTCCCACCTTCAAGTCAAATGAAAAAACAAAGATGGCGTTGTTGCTCCTCCTCCAAAAGACACAGCTCCAACATTTTTTCAGCTTCAACTTAGAAGTGGCCTGAAAACAGCAAGACTCACTCAATACAACAGTAGCATTCAGACATCTCACAATGAAAACAGCAACACAGAAAGTTCTCTTTAAGTCTCCAGACAATTCCCAAACTTCATAGTTTCAAAGTTAAAGCAGCAAGTTTTCAAATACTATGTTTCCAATTCAGCTTACAAAGGTCACAAATTTCTCCAGCATGTTTTCCCCAGTTCCTCACCAGCCCAAAATGTGGATGGAAGCCCACAGTGTGGCTGGCTTCCTTCCCTACCAAACTGCTGCGCATGGCAGTGGAAGCTCTGAGGCCTCCAGCCTCCCTGTTGTTCCTCTCTCTCCCTTCTCCAACTTTCTCTCTCTCCCTTAAATACCCCCTTTCTATTCTTCTTGCAAGATGGCTTGACTTCCCTTCTCCAAGTCTCCACCCACTAGGGCACAATGTCTGCTATCCTAATACCATGCTGGAGGCCACAGCCCCCCACTTTTACCACAGTACCCATATCACTATGACTTGTTTTTAACTTATGAACATTGTGATCATATGTTTATAACTATAGAGTATAATATAAGTGTCCATTGACTGTCTAAATTTCCTGGGAAAAGTTGTGTTGTTTTTTTTTTTTTTTTTAATTTTCTGTAGCAGTTAGTTCTACTACTGCTGCTGCCATTAATAGCAATCAACATTTATTTGGTGCTGATTATGTGCTAGGCACTATTCTATTGGTCTTCATTTCAATAAATGAAACTTCAATCTCACCAGTGCCCAAATAGAAAACCTAGAAATCAACCATTATAGCTCTTATCCCAAAGACACCATAATCCCCAATAAACCCCTTCAAGTCAACATTATATATCCTCAAATTCTTCTACTCCTTCCAGTGTACATTGAACTATCAAGCTAATAAACGGTCATCTCTCACCTTGACTGCTACAATTACCACCTTCCCGGTGTGTTCATCCACAATGGGGAAAATAGCAAACCTTTAAAAGTACGAACCATTGGAAAAAGATCAAAGCCAAGTGTAATACATTTTGATAGCAAAAAAATCCCTGTCGGATTTGGGTTTCTGCCTTACTCTCCAGCCTCCCCTGGCTATGTCCCTCCTTTCTTTGCCACAGTGAAGATCTGGCCTCCCCTTCCAGCACTTCCAAGAATCCTAATGCAATTCCCTTGTATTTATAGTTGACTTCAACATAAGTTTCACTTCCCTAGTTGTTCTTGATACTCTGAATTAAATTAAGTTTCTCTATTATTCTTCCTCATCGTAATGTATGCGCCCTTTGAAAGAGTTCTCACAATTTTATTCATATGTGGTTATATTTAGTGTCTGTCTGTCTCAATAGTATATAAATATTTTGGAGAAGGGCATTATATTCTTCACAGAGATGCCCAGAGTCAAACTGAGTACATAAGACATAACAGTTGTTTTAACAATAGAACATCTGAAGTTTCCATTAACACTGAAACTCTGTTTTCCAATATATAACTAAGTCAGAAAATGAAAATATTACATTTTTGTCTTTTTCTGGAATTGCATCACTACAGTTTGATTTCATTATTTACTTCTTGCTGATTGGAAGTTCTCTTTGGCCCTTAGGAATAGTGTCTTTTTTTTTTTTTTTTAAGAAAAATGTTTCTTTATTACCATAATTTATTTTTTATCATAAACACAGTTTGAAATATGAAGATCTTTCAAATGTTCTTTAGAAAAAACTAATAACAAAGCAGGGGATGTCTTAGCAACTTATTTTTAAATTGAGAATCAACTTCCAGTTCAAGAAATAGATTGAACACATAGATTTCAAGCAAAGAGCTAATGACAAAAATAAAAAAAGAGAGAAATTCAAAGCAACATCAAGAGAAAAGAGTGGAATTTAAAAAAACAGAAACTGAATGATTTCTTAAAAATAGAAAGCAGGTGGAACTGGGCAGATGGAAAATTTGGGGGCGAAGGAACAAACTGCAAACAGGCATGTGCAGAGGAGAGGGCTGCAGTGGAAGTAGAAGCATCCTTTCTAACAGAGCTCCAGAGCAACTCCAAACTAGGAACACAAGTGGGATGGAGGCAGAAATCAGGTGCTCCATCAAGGACTGTCTACAGAGCAGCTGCATCCATCAGCTGCACCCTCACCCACCCCTCTCCACACCCAGCATGCAAGTGACTGACAGTAGGAGCAGTTTCAACCAGACTAAAGTTAAAGAAATACTCTCTAAACAAATTGAACAATATGCCTGGAAAAGGGGGGATTCCTAATGTGAATGTGGATACCATAGAATTACTCCCTTCTACTTAATCAGCCAGCAAAGGAACTAGATTGGCTATCTACTTGCCCTGCTCACACAATCCAGCTGCCCACCCACATGCTGTACACTCACAGTCAGCCTCCAATTTAGGAGAAAGCCTTATAGGAAAAATTTTCTACACAATAGAGCAGCTACTTAGCTTCAGCCATTGGACTGATTTAGTGCTTATTATAATAAGAGGCATAATTGACATAGCATTATACTGGGTGCTGTATAAATATTTCTAGAATGGGTAAAAAATTAATGAAAAATAAAATAAATCTTTGCAAAAATTGTTGCCTAATAATAGCTTACAGTCATCATCCTCCTGAAACATCCTTTGTGGTAGACAAAACAAGCACTATTTATACTTAGGCAAACTTCTACTTCCCATTTTTCAGAAACATTACTTCCTTCTCTTTCCCCTCTTTCTTTGGATTTTTCTCATTTTATTTTCTAGTTTTCCATCCTCCTTTTCACATCAACTATAAGACCCCTCTCCCAAAAACTGCTCCTCACCAGAGCCCTCTCTTCTGAACATTTCACTCAGATGTCCCTTAATTTGAGAACTTTCATGTGGCATCTCTCTCACCATGTCACAGAGGTACCACCTTCATACAGTCTCATATGTGAGATGTTGGATGACTTCTAATAAACTTCTCTTCTTTACTTTCCATATCTTGCCAGTTTCTCAGTAAGTATCATGTGATCTAGTGCTGGCCTAATCCCACAAAAATATTTAAGCACAATTATGAAATAATTCATTATTTTAGAAAATCAGAGCTACAAATTTAGGAAATTAGGAAAGCACCAATCAAAACACAAGAATAATATCAAGGAAGAATAAAACACAGATATACAGATTATAAAAACATATGTAATTGTTCTAAATTACAAAAAAAATATTTTTGAAAAGTTCATCAAAGAAAAGGGAATGGGAGATATATATTTCATAGTTCTTAACATCTAAAATATAAATATTGCTTTTGTAAGTGGTGTTGAAGAAAGTCAATAAATAACTGCCCACTTTCCCTACCCAGGTTTTCTATCAACTGAAAACTTAGAGGAAATGAATAAGGGAGGAAGTCAATTAAACTAAAATCACAAGATTATTATTGATAAAGCAAAGTTTAAGAATGTGATATATCTGTGTACGGAGGCTTAAATACTGGACCTCATATTAGATTGACCCTCAGCCACTTCCTGTACAGTGTCCTCAAATAGAGATGGGTTCAGTCTCTTTACTGCTCGGTTTCCAGTTGAGGGCATGTCCTGACGGCAGACTCACAAAACAAAGAGAAGAGGAAAGAGGAAGGAAATAATGTACCTTACCCAAATTCTTCTCAAATCATCGGTCAGATTAATTCACTTCTCCCACTTGGGAGGAGCAAAGCTATGTAGGGAATGTTACATTTTGAAGCTTCCCCCACATGGAACCAAGAACATGGGAGGAAAAGGTTCTTTGTTCTAAACATTAGGGCCCCTAAGGGATATGGCAGACAAGCCATTTGACAGCATCCTGGCAGTGAATGCAGCAACAAGTCTACTGAGACTGATACATGTAAGGATTTTTTATTGAAAACTGTGATTGTGACACAGAAATCTGACTCAGTGAAAGCAGTTCTGAGAAATGTCTCCACAGCATAAGTAGAGAATGCAGATTTTCAAAAAAATAAAGCCTCATCTTACATACTTCTGATAAATACAAACTTCAGTGTTTTTTTTTTCTTTTTCTGGTAATAACAAGAATAAACTACTCCACTTAAAATGAATATCTTCCAGTTCAATTCATCCCACCATTATATATGCTTTCCATATATGCTCTTTCTGTCCTTCTGTGCCATTAGTGCATAAACAAAAAACAATGCTTGTGTCTACCCTCACATTGTTCCCATCTGGAATCCCCTCCTCTAAACTTGAAATTTTAGCCATCTTTCAAAACGACTTTCAAAAATGCTTCCTCATGAAGCGTTCCCTGATTGTTAAACACCACATTGATTTCTGTCTTTGTACTTCTTGGAGCACTTAAATTCTGTATCAAAAATTCTACTCATGTGTTTGTCCTGGTGTCAATCATTTTGTTTTTACCTCTCCTGTCATGCCTACTAACCACATTGTGGATGCTTTAGAAAGCAGAAAGTTATTTTAAACTTGTACTTTTCTGTACTAGCTACATTGACCACAGAGCTGAGTGCACAGTAATTAATTAATTAATACTTGTTGAATGTCATATCAGTCAAATTGAGCAGATATGAGAGAGATGATACATAATAGGATTTACAAGCAGGTATTTATTTAATGATACATATGAGTACAGTTTTTCAAAATAGTCCTTTAGAGATTTGAGAGAATCGGGACTTCCCATAGGTTTAGTATGCCTCTGTATTTGTTCTTCCTGTAGCCTCAGCTGAAATGATGCATAAACTAAAGAGTAGAGAGAATGCATACAACAACAGTACAGTAGCCCAACTGTAAAGAAAGAGTTTTGGTGTTAGATTTGCATTTGAATCCCAGCTCTAACCCATAATGTAACCTTTCTTGAAATTTTGAAAATTTTTATCCACTGGTAAATTTAAAGGTATGATAAGCACAATAACTTATCATTGATGTATACTACACTTGTGTAATAGTGTATACCACACTACTACAGATTTACACACACATAAATACACACTACTCCTTGGCTAAATCTGAAAACAGGCTATATACTTCTTGACACTTCAGCAAATAAACTACAATCTTGAGCTAGTTTCAACCTTTCTAAATCTTCATTTCTCAAAGATTTGTATATGTAATTGGTAGGTGGTAATTATGCATTTTTTAAAGGACTATTGGGAAGATTATTTTTGAACTTTTAGCTCATAGCTGTGGTTACAAATAACTCATGAAACCTATGTCTTTCTATTATAATCCAGTATTAAATCACACTGTTGCAACTGTTCATTCAATTGCCATGTCCATTAAACTCCAGCTTTCAGGCAGATGGGTGTGTGATAATTGACTCACCATTGGATCTAAAGCAGGATTGTGTTTTAAAAAAAGAATACTTAGAAAGACAACACTTTAAATACAAAAAACAAGAAAGTAAAATTTACGATAATCCCATCACCTGGGAAAATACTTCAGTTCATATTTTTTCAAACTTCATTAAAATAATGACTTCAGAAAGTTGTTTGTATGTCTATTTACCTCCTGACTAAATGCATAAATACAAATCAAATAACTGATTATTTAGTGATGTCGAGCATTTTTTCATATGCTTATTGGCCATTTTGTATTCCTCTTTGGAGATGTATCTTTTTAGTTCTCCCCATTTTTTGACTGAGTTTTTTTTCTTTGTTTTTGTTAAGTTGTGTGAGTTATTTGTGGGTCTTTGTTATCAGACTCTTATCATTTGTATGAAGGGCAAAAATTTTTTACCATTCAGTGGGATTGCAAACTGGTCCAGCCAGGATGGTAATCTGTGTGGAGGATCTTAAAACTACTGAGATGGAACTACCATTCAATCCAGCAATCTAGCTTCTGGGAATTTACTCAAAGAATACAAAAACACTAATTCAATGGGACACCTACACTTGGATCTTTGTTACAGCACTATTTATAATAGCCAGAACATGGAAACAACGCAAATGCCCAAAAATAGATGAATGGGTCAGAAAGTTGTGGTATATGAACACAACAGAATATTACTCAGCAAGTAAGAACAACAAATTTGAGGCATGTGTGATAACATGAATGAACCTAGAAGGAATCCAGCTAGCAGAAATAAGATAGAAAGAAGAAGAGAAATACCAAGATGATCTCACCTATATGCGGGACATAGGGAAACAAACAACAAAAAGACAAGTAAAATTTAAAACTGTCAAAAGAACTGAAGCATAGAGCCGGGGGGGGGGGGGGGGGGAGTAAAATCAGGGGAGGAATGGGCACAAGAGATTAAGATGATGGTTCACAAGTGACATAGTGATGGAGAACTCTGGGGAATATGATGATATAAAATATGTAGGTGTATAATCAAATAAAAAAATTAAATCAAATAACCCCTTTTTGACACGTATCATAAAATTATCATCTTGTCTTTTGTGATTTGGTAAACAAACCATAAACAGAGTATTTGCTTCCATCTTACCTCACCCACTCCACCCCTGCATCTCTTGGGACCTAGCACAAGGTGTCTCATAATTCATACTATCAGAGTCATTAAAATTTTTAACTGTTAACAGAGTCATGGTTAACATTTTGAAAACACAACTGCAAAATTGTGCTGTAATTCCCCATTAACTGAGACTCCAACATATTCTGAAAACTTGTTTAGGTGAAAGAAAAACTAAAATTTGCACTCCTAGATTATAAACCTTCTTTCTTTACTTTTTGAAGATAAATAAATAAATAAAATCTTTTAATTTTTCTTATTTTTACTCCTACAATAAAAATTAAACAAATATTACATTGACCTGTGTTCATTACAGAAAATGAATCAATAATTATTAACCTTTCCAAAAAAAGTACTTATTACAGATGATGAAGTCTACCAAACTTCTCATGAAGAAATGATGATATATAACCACTATCTCTTCTAGTAAATAAAAAGCCTTCTCTTTTTATCTCAATGCATGCTTTCACTGGGATATTCACAAACCTAAAAATAAAAGACATCTTTTCTTAAGTGTCTGTACTACCCTGAAGCACAGTACAGTAAGCACTGACTACAACAGGGAAGTTCATTTCAAAAAATTCTTTTCATCTTAAAGACTTGCAGAGATAATTATTTTATAGGAACTGATGACATTGTAAATTTCCATCTGTAAAATACTTTGGTAGTTTTATTAATGTTTTCAAACTTCCATCTGATATGAGCTGGCTTGATTACTGAAAAGAGGCCCACAGTGTATTTGTTCTACCCCATAAGCCCTGGGCCACCTGTGAGAACACATCCCATCCCTCCAGGTTAAGCCCAGCACTCACCTACATTCTTCAACTTTCCCTGGGTGCCTGATGCCTTGAAATACATGTTTTTAACTTTTTATCCTCACCATCCAAGCCTTCTAAGGATCCTCAGTTTCATCTTATAATCTTCCTTATCTTCCTATTTCCAGATGTCCTTTTTTCTTCCTTTTACCTGTGATGCACTTTATCCAATAAATATTCACCCGAGTGACTACTCAATACTCATAAACAACCAGGCAAAATGTACTTAGGTTTTCTGTGAGTTAACTGACAAACAATTCTTCTTCCATCTCTTTTTGATTTGATGTTCCCACTTTTAAATAACAATGAAATATCTGAAATATGCAAAAGATCATATATACACATACAAATACATAGTGAAGGAAAGTAATAAAACATATTGCCTATCTGTTAAACTTGACATTGTTTCAAACTGAAATTAGTAGAACTTAAATGCTAATAAAATAGTAAAAGAAAGAGGTCATTCATCTATATGGATTTACCCAAAACCTACTAAATACTCACAGGTACTAAGGCAAAGCATTCTCAGGTTGTTTGTGAGGTATGCATATATACAGCACATAATGACAGACTTCTGGCTCCAACAAGATCACAATTAAAAGATTCAAGGAAATATCCCTCCATAGAGCACTAAACCTGGAAACAACATACTTTTAGAAATATTGCTGGTCTTATAAGAATAGGAACATTTGCCAAGTGCATACTCTCTTTTTTTGTAGAAGTCACTTGGGGGGTCAGGACTGGTGGCAGACATATGGGGGAGCTACTATCTATGATAATGGCTGCCGCATTGCCTCAAAACTTTGTTTTCAGATGACAACAGGTCAATATGAGTCTCAGAACTAAGACCTAATTCCCACATGCAGAACCTACTAAGTTCCAAGTTGGGGAACCTGAAAGCAAGAAGAAATACTCTTCAAAACAATTTCTCATATTTTTAACTTAGGCACAAATGACAAATGTCAGTTAAGATCACACCAAAAGAACTTAACTTGCTTGAAAGCAAGTTACCACTAGCTAAAGAGACAGTAGAGACAATTCCAGGAACTGTAGAGATTGCCACTGTAGCTGGTGAACAAATGACAAGTTCACCAATATAATGAACAAAATAGAGATCACATATCAAAAAGATTGCTAAAAATGACATTTTTGCCATAAAACGTACAGGAAGGAAATATAACATTGATATCAAAGTTTCGATCAATAGAATGAAGATAAAATATAATTGGAGCTGCACATGGACACATGTGTTCACATACATAAATGACCCAGGATGAAATAAATAGGACCAAACATGGGGATATGAAGACATATTGAAAGCAGACTATTAAGGTCTAAATGTTTCTAATTAAAATTGCAGAAGAAAAGAACTCAAAATGAAAAAAATCTACGCATTGTGCCTAATCTAGAAAGCAATCCAGTAAGATGGGTTCTTAAGAATTAAAACCTTTGAAAAATAGGTTAGTGTGCATATATAAACACATGCTTTAAAGCTTTAAACATTCAATTCTGTGGGAAAGGTGCTTTTTCCAATTTTTCAGAGATCATTTTCCATGACTTACAATGTTGATTATAAATACTATTTAACAGAATTCTAGTATTTTTAGATTAAGTAAAGTTGGCACTCCTGAGAGCAAAATTCAATTAATCAAATTTGTGATTGATATTGAGTTTTCACAGTCAAACCTGCAGTGGGTACCTGTTATAGGAGGAGAAAGGGGGAGGTTGGTCACTGCGGTGCACTAGAAAGAGAAAAGGGAACATGCATGAAGTTAAAGCTCCCTGGTGAACATTATTTTCTACACATTGATGGAATTGCATTATAATAACATGTAAGTTTTAGGTGTGCATAAATCAATGCCTGTATACAGCAGTAAGTTTTTAGAATCTGGAAAAAGAGGCAAGTTTTGTGGTGCAGGAAGAAACTGTACTTTAAGTGGTGAACTTATGGTAGAAAAGAACTTTTAGTTGCTTATACATAAAACCTGCAGCATTTGTTTAATCTTAAAAGATCTAACAAAGAGATCCACCACCTGTATTTAGAAGGTCATACGTTTTTGTGAATCTTCTCCAGATTATAAATGTTTAAATTATGCAATAAAACATACTTATATTTAATATGCACAGGCACAATCATAAAGGCATTCATTAAATTATCTCAATTCAGCTTCTCTATCACCCAAGAGGGGACTAAGGCTGAATGAGTACAGTATCTTGCCCAAAATCACAGTTAGTAAAAAAGACATCTGTTAACATTTTGAATAGGGTGATTTTTTTATGACCTTTGTGAAAGTTTAGTTTTTTTTATAATTAATTTTTTTATTTATATATAAATTTCACAACTTTGTAATCTCAAGGGTTTGCCCCCCCTCCCTCCCCTCCCTTCCCCCCATTTCCCTCCTGTTCATAGTTGTGCATTTCATTTTGGTGCTTAGCTTGTTTTGACTTTCCTCAAGGCTTTTATTTATTTTTTTTTCACTATATCCCTTACATTAGTGAAACCATTTGGTTTCTGCCTTTTTCTTTATGGCTTGTTTCTGCTAATATGATTTCTTCTAAATGCATCCATGTTGTTATGAAGTTGTCCAATGTGTCATTTTTAATTGATGAGGAATATTCCATCGTGTATATATACCACAATTTTTTCATCCAGTCCTCTGTTTTGGGGCATTTAGGTTGTTTCCATGACCTTGCAATTATAAATTGTGCTGCAGTAAACATCCGGGTACAGGTGTCCTTTTGTACCCACATTGAGGTCTCTTTTGGGTAGATTCTCAGAAGAGCAATTGCTGGGTCAAATGGTAGTTCCATTTTCATTAGCTTGAGGATCCTCCATACCCCTTTCCATAGCAGTTGAACTAGTTTACATTGCCACCAGCAGTGTAGTAGTGTTCCTTTCTCTCCACATCCTCGCCAGCAATTTGTGTTGTC
>PVHY01025815.1:0-17973 GCA_004024945.1 Uropsilus gracilis
CATGTGTCAGCAGCAGCTGAACTCTGATGCCCCCCATGTCTGGGAGTCCAAGAAGCACTAGCAGAGCTTTGTCAAGGGAGGATTCTGGGGAGGTACAGGGACTCCATGATGTCCGAGGAGAGTTGAGGACCCAGAAGTATCACCTGCTCTGGGGGAGACAGAGAACGAGGGGCCTGGAGAGCAGGGAGGGAGGGAAGGACTGGCATGGAGAGGAGGACAAAGCAGTGGGACAGGAGGAAAGAACCATAAAGTTCATCCATTTTCTGATCAAACACACAGCCCTCGATCCCTGATTGACCCTGCCATAGAGGAGGCAGACCCCACCAGGCTTAATGACAAAATAAGGTGTGCCCTGACCCTCTTAGCATGTGTCCACAGGGATTCTTAGGACAGTGGCCCCAGGGGAGTCCTGAGATGACTAAAGGGGAGCACAAGCCCTTCCCCCAGCACCTCAAGGCCACATCCTTTCCCCACCCCACCCCCTGCCTGGGGAAGAAGACATGTCATTCACCAAGCTCAGGTCAGACACACAGCAAGACTCTGAGAGGCCACCAGGGGGCGAGCTTGGGTTTGCCAACTGTGTAAGAAGGGAGGATTCAGGATCAACATTTATAGAAAATGTATTGATTGCACATATATATGTGTGTGTGTGTGTATATACATGTATATATTTATATCACTGTCTACCTCAAGGTTCTCCCCATCACCTTATCACCCAAGAACGTGCCCTCCCCCTCCCTCATTTCCTCCTTTCTCCCTCTCTCACTGTATGTTTCAGTCCTATATTTTTGGCAGTTTTATATTTTTCTTGTCCATTTGTTCATTAGTTTTTCTTAAATCCCTCACATAAGTGAGTCCATCCCATATTTCTCTTTTTCTTCCTGGTTTATTTCCACTAACATGATTTCTTCTAGCTCCATCCCCTGGATCTTGACAAATAACTTGTATCTCAGTGCATTCCTAATTTATGCATTAAATAAAGACTTTTTTAAAAAACTATGGAAAAGGTAACATTTTCTTGTATACACTGTGTGATAAGAAGCCACACTTACAGAAGGTTATTCATAGAACTTGGCATTTTCATCTTTTGTGAGTTACTTGATAAGAAACAAGATCCCATGGAATGATTGGATGGCCTCTTTGTGACACTTTGAGAGAAAATGAGATTTTAAATATACTTGTCTTTACCAACACAATAGCTGAAACCTGACAACATCATAGCTCATGCACACTTCAAAAAATGAGGGAGTAGAAAAGGATACTAAGACCAGGGGCAGAAGGAACAGAAAAAGAAAGAGTGGCACTGAGATACAGAGCTTCAGGTTCTGTCTATGAACTTCACTACACTGGTCTGTTAAATTTTATTGCAAACCTTTAAGGCAAAAATTGACATTCAGTTGTATAAATAAGATGATATCACTCAGGTATCTATGTATAAACTGTCAACAAGAAAATATTGGTTCTAGTGTATTACTGGGTTTCTTTTTAAGTTAAAAGCGCAGAAGTGAGTTTCCTCCAACTAGGAAAACCTCAGAAATGTGAATTGGAAGCCAACCCAGGACTAGAAACTACAAAGAGAACTTTGGAGCTGGAAGGGTCACCTGCTAGAGTCTGTCCCCACTGGGGAACTCATCCACTACCAGTAGCTGGGAATTGAGCTCCCAAAGCCAGATGCCAAAACTAAAAGACTCAGAAGCAGCAGCATGTGACAGTCATTGGAATGAATGGATCAGTCTGTGTGATGATGAGGTCAATCACAGCAGTCTGGAGAACACAGCAAAGGTTTCTACATTATAGGGAATTCTAAAATCAAGGCATCCACAGAACCCCTCCACACACCTGCCTTTCAGGAAGTTCCTAACATGCTCAGCCTGGCTACCCACCTCACAGTTACTCTTGAGGATCTGAGCAGCATGGTCTGCTATGTCCCAGAAGCACAGGTCCTCACCCAGGGAAAGGACATTGTCCAGGAAAAATACAAAGTCAAAGGGCTGGCTATCAATCTAAAGTATGCAGTGACAGAGCAGTATGAGTGATCAGGGGCAGAGAAGGAGCTATACTAAAAAGCAGGGTGATGGTGTATGAGTGCATTATTGATGGGAGGGTCATACCTAAGGGGAACAATAACTATACAAAGATGACCAAAAATGTAAGCAAGTAAGAAACTAAAAATTAAAGGGAACTTAAAAAAGGACTTTTCCCACTAGGCAAACCCTTGGAGAAGATATGCAGCACACCCCTGCCACAGCCTAGGCCACTGCCAGGGGTGGAGAGCAAGGGTAAATACTAAACCACCAGGACCTCAGGGGCTCAGGGACTCCGGGTCCAAGGATCTCAGGTTGAGGAAACCAGCCTCTAGCTCCATGTGAGCACCTCTGCCTGGGCTCAGGCTGGGGAAGGGGGATCAGTAGGTTCTGCTGCCTTCCAGGCCCAACCCTAGTTCCAGTTGTATCCGGAGAAGAGAGTTGAAGATCCCTCGGTACCACCTGAGTCTGGAAGAGGTCCCCAACACACCTCTTCCACAGCTTAGACTGCTGGAGGGAATGTGGGCAGGGAATGATCCATGCCACTGGGGTCTAGGGGTCACAGGTTCTTGGGGTCTAAGGATCTTGGGCTGGGGTACCTAGCTTCTTTCCCTAGTTGGGGGGGGGGGGGAGGCTGAGTAGAACCCTGGGGGGTCCAGAGCTGGGAGAGGGGATTTGTAGGCCCCACCTCCTAGGCCCAACCCTGATCCAAGTCAGGGTAAGAGGTGCGACTGAGGCCCCCTCAAAATGCCTGGCCATCCAGGGAGTCCCCAGTAGGGGATAAGGTAAATATTGTACCACCGAGCTCTCAGGATCTCGGAGTCTAGGGACCCTGGGGCTGGAGACCCCAAACTCCCCACCCTTTCAGTGTCTGGGCGTGGAGGCGGGGCACCCAAGGAACTGGGAGTGGGGATTAGTAGGCCCCGCCTTCCAGACCCAGCCCAGTAAACCTTATTGAGCTGGAGGTAGGAGCCAGGTCCTTTCCCACCAGGCAGGCTCTTGGAGAAGACATCCAGCACACCTCACTGTGGCCTAGGCCACTGGCGGGGATGGGAGGCAAGGGTGAATACCATACCACCGGGACCTCAGGTTCTCAGAGATTCCGGGTCCATGGATCTCAAGCTGGGGAAGCCAGCTTCTACCTTCATATGGGTAAGGGGTGGGGGCTGAGCACCTCTGCTAGGGCATGGGCTTGAGGTGGAGGATTCCCCTAAGGATTACTCCAACCTAAATTGACCTGCACTAGAAATGAAGAATCCAGTCTCCCACAGCCAGCCATGGGGTCTGTTCACAACACCCCATGGATGGTTCCTGCCCTAGGTCTGGGGGTTGGGGGACCTCTAGGGATGCACCTTGGTGAGGCTGAGTTAGGTCAGTGAGCAGGCTAGGTGCACAGAGGTCTCTGGGCTCCCATGCCCCGAGGCCATGGCAGCTGGTTGCAACACCCAGCAGGGTGCAAATGCAGCAACAACCCCTGGGTAAGCCCCCCAAAACCTGGAGGGCCTAGGGGGATGGGTAGGGTTTTAGCCCCATCCACCAGTGGATGGTTGTTTCCCCGGGCAGCCATCTGTTGCCCAGATCAGCCGGGGCATGCTTCTCCCAGCCCCCACCCCAGGGTGGGCTTGGGAGAGGGCATACCAGCCATCCTGGCCCCACCCCCATGCAGGGAGGAGCCAGCATAGGGGCAGGGTAGGGATTTGAGCCCTAAACAGGCTGCTTGCCAGCAGGGAGCAAAGGTGGCGATGACCCCTGGGTAAGCTCCCCAAAGCCTGGAGAGCCCAGGAGGGGGGGCGTGGGGGGGTTCACCTCATCTGTCAGCAGATGGTTGTTTCACAGGGCAGCCATCTGCAGCCTGGATCAGCCTGGGCATGTTTCCCCCAGCCCCGTTCCCAGAGGGGGCTTGGGAGGGCAGTTGCCCAGCAATCTGGGTCCCTCCCCTATGCAGGGAGGTACCAGAATGTGAATGGGGAGGGGGGGATGCCCCTTCCATTTCACTCTCACTCCAGTCAATCTTTAGGAGGAGGAAGAACATTCATAATACAAACCCCATCATAGAATGGGTGAGGGACCAGGTAAAAAATTCAGCTCACAAGCCTGAGCTAGACAAAGCAGATGGACAATCGAGAGAACCAAAGCATGCGAGACTGGATAAACAACTATGGAAACATGATGTCACGAGGTGCACCTACATGCTCCCTGGGTCTAGACAACACAAGTATTCATTTCAGAGATGCCGTTTAGGAGACAAAGACACCCCTCTCCACACTGCGGGAGCGGAAAGGCGGGTCAAGAACTGGGGACATCAGCCCCACAGTAAGGCTGCAAACTGAGTCAGAGGAGATGATCTACAATGGTCAATTACAAATGCCTATATCCACAGAGAAACTTCTTCACCGACACTGGCAGTGGGGGAGACCCCCTAAATCTGACGCTAGAACCATAAGATAAAGCAGCAAAACAACTGAGATGGGGTTGGAGAAATCAGCCTCCAATGAGAAAGCATGGACAGACCACAAATAAATATAAAATGGCCACCCAACACAATCTTAAGACTGAAAACCTACCAGTAAGATTTGCCTGGTTGCAACAACACAGTCCTTCACCCAATGAAAGAACACTGCCACAGGAAAGAAAGAGACCAATGGACTTGACACAGACTAGCAAGCAACAAAGAATGGGGTTTAAGAGAATGGAAGGGGCACCAGAAGGAGGAGGGAGGGGGAGGTATCCCAAAAACCATCTACCGAGATTGTGATTTAATGAATAAAAATAAATAAATAAAATTTTTAAATAAAATAAAAATTAAAGGGGGCATGCCAAAACAAAGGTATATGTTAGAATACATGAGATACAGAGCAAAGACTGAATGACAGTAAAGAGACTATATGATCCTCACTGTGTGGAAATAACCCCCCAGAAGAATCAGTAGACTCTCAGGTGGATCTTCACACCCCTGGTCCCCAGACCCCTCCCCTGACAGCCCCCTTTCTGTGTCTTATGGTCTGTGTTGGGACATAAACACACACCTGATCAGGGAAAGGGCATGTGACTCAGTTTGGTGAGGCTCAGATCTTCACTTACTAGCATCACCCCCTTCCCTGCAGGACCTAGGTGCAGATCCTGCTCTGGCTGCTCTGCGGGAAGGGGGGGGAGGGGGGAGGGGGTTCATATCAGAGCAGATCTGCTTTGATGGTTGTCTCAAAATTCATTAAAATGTAAGTTTTTCTGAAATACTTCAGAAAGCATTATATTTCATCACCAAACCTTGTAATGATGTATTCTGCCCACACTGAAATATGGTAGTTGTGCCCTTTGACCCCTTCTCAATCCCTCTGTCCATGCAAACACCTCCAAGGCATTTCTCCCACACACCCCTCTACTTCCTTTCCATCGCTAATCTTCAACAATGTGGACATTTCTGTCCTAATTTTCTCTCTACATTTTCTCTGATAAATAACTAAAACCAATCTAGGTTCCTTTTGCAATCTTTATAGCTTACCTATAACAAAAATAAAACAATGCACCTAAGACTGCCAAAGAAAGAATTCTCCAAAAATGAAAGACGATGGTTCTGACAAGTCACATTACATTTTTTTAATCCTATTACAAAATCTCTCTCTCTCCCTCTCCCTCTCCCTCTCTCTCTCTCTCTCTCTCTCTCTCACACACACACACACACACACACACAGGACCTTACATAGAATTTCAGATTTTCCGCAAGCCCAAACCAGGAGTCCAAAAACACCGCAGAAGTTATGAGCCCAGACACAGAACACCTGCTCAACCCCAACTGCTTCCTCAGCAAACAAACAGAGGGAAACTCCAGCTTGACCTGGAATAGAGCATGGTGAACAGAAACCCAAGAGGAGACAGGAAACCAACACTAGATCAAAAGGGGGTCAAGAATTATGAACCCAGAAGTATAAGGAACCAAGGACCCCCTAGCAGAACCTGACTCCTAAGCGGGAAGCAGGATTGCTGGAATCTTCAGCAATTCCAACCCACACTGCCGTGGTCTTGCTGGAGCTTAGCTTCTCCTCAAATTGAGGCCCCACTGTCTTCATCCACAGGAGGGACCAGGAGACAAAGGCTCAGAGGGGGGTGTGGTGGCATACACCTGTAATCCCAGCTACCTGGGATGCTGAGGCTAGGGATCATTTGAGTCCACGGGTTCAAGGCTATCCTGGACAACAAAGCAAGATCTAGTCTCTTAAAAAAAAGGAGGGGGGCTCAGAGGGTGTCCTAACCCCATATAATCTCAGGGAAACAGTACAGAGAGAGACAGGTCTGTGCTCACAAAGAGGGGGTCCCTGCAGTTTGTGGATGGAAGCTACAGAGTGAAGAGGATACCAGGGTCAACTCCTTCCTGGTGAGGGTCCCTGCTAACAAAGGGCAAGGGGCAGGTGAGGAGGGGGATCCCAGGATACTCAGGGCCACTCACCTGCATACAGCTGGGCCTTCCTCCAGGCTGAAAGGGAACACACAGGTGAGACCTCAGCCACAGTCACCTACTCAGGTGACTCTCCTGGCCCTTGTTTCTCCCTATTTTTCAGGTGAGACTCCCTAGGGTGAGGTTAGGGGGTTGAAGAGAGAGAATGAGAGTTCATGACCTCCTGCCATGTGCAGACAGCAGGGGATTGTAGGGAATCCTAGCTCAGGTCAGGAGCAGGCAAGATAGAATGAGACCTCCCTGCCTGTTGTTGTTGCTGCTGCTGCTGCTGCTGCTGCTGCTGCTGGGGGACTGTGGGCAAGTCATTGAGCAGCCTGGGTCTCAGAGCTTCAAATTCTTGTGTCACTGGCTGCTCAGGGATGCTTCAAGATCACAAACATTGTATAAGAAGACTTTTTTTTTAATTGTATACATTAGTCTATAACTATTATATTCAGTATTTTGGGGGCAAATATACCTGCAAATTTTACTTGACAATAAAACACAAAATACAACGTGTCCATCAGATCAGCACCAGGGTAAAGTAACCCATCTTCTCAGCCAAAACATTTCTAAAGATAAGCCCTTTCTGGGAGACCGAAAGTCCCTCCTCCTCCCATGCAGGGTCACCCCATCCTCTCCCGTCACTGTTGATCAGAATTCAAGAACAGATTCTCCTTGGGTGGGAGAGAGGGAGAGAGGGGAGAGAGTTTGGGGAGAGAGGGAGGTCACACTTATTAACTTAAAGATAAAGATTAATTAATAAAATCTCAGAGCAGCTGGCTTCTGCTTTTATGTGCTGACCAAGAATGAGATATATTGACAGCTAGAAAGCTAGTATCATGGGAGGAAGGTCAAGGCTGGAATGAGCCCAGGATGCAAGAGTCCCCAGGGTCACCATTCCTCCAGGAGCCTAAGACCTGGTGGAGAAATAGCACTCAGATTGGGGAGAGCCCATGGAACAGGGTTCTGTCTCCCACCAATTCCCAATCCCACCCCAGGGAAGGGTCCACATGTCTGTGCTCAGACAAGGGAGTGCCTAGGCACAGAAAAGAGACTCTGAACCCCTGGATCATCACTCACCAGCCAGGTAAGCTTTCTTCCTCTGGTCTGAAAAACAACACAGGAAACAGATAAGCCAAGAACCGGAATGTCTCCTATGAAGGGGACACAGAGAGCTCAGAAGGGAGAGAAGAGCTTACCAAGCATTGCCTGGAGGACATCTGAAAGAGAAAAAAAAAAGATATGCATAAACTCCTGTCCCTGGGAAAAAATCTGTATGCCTAGAGAACCACAGTATCAAACATCTCTGTGTCCTAGAAGTTCCACCTCCCGACCCATCAGAGTCTCCAAACTTCACTATCTCTCTGTTCCCCTCAGCCACCTGCTCTGACCATCCTGAAGAGTGGACCCTGAAAGCTGGATCTGTTCTCAGCTTGTCCCTCAGCACCCACTAACACACTCAGCAGTCTGGCCCCTGTCCCACCTCACCTTTGTCTTTCAGGACTTCCTCCCTGGTTTGTCTGTACTCCTCCTTAGCCCAGCATAGACTCCTCCGTTCCTGCAGCTCCTGCATATGTGTGGAATGTTCTCTCCAGGTGTAGCAGGCAGCCCCAAGGAGCAGGAGCAGCAGCAAGGGCAGGCTTATCAGGAAAGTCGGCTTCCAGGGAGATGCCCGGGGGAAGAAGGGCTCTGTGGCCAGAGACACCCAACAGAGACCCCATCAGGACACAGCCAGGACAGTCGAGCCTAGCAGACCTTGGGGTGCCTGACCTTCCCCTGACCCAGCAGGACTGGGGAGTGGAGAACAACATTGACCTGGGATGAGCACGGCCATGGTCTTCTCCTGGTCCAGGATGGGGTTATAGACGTAGCAGGTCACACTCCCCGCAGAGCTGTCTCTTACCACCAGAGCTATCTCCACGCTGAACAACCCCTCAGGGTCTTGGGCCTGCACCTCAGAGAAAGCCAGGAGTTCCTCCCCATGTGTGTCTCTCCACTGCACCAGGGGCTTCGGGAACCAGCCTGACACCATGCATACCACACGCACCCCGTCCTCCTCCTGCCCCATGATGTGCACTTGGGGGGCAGAACCCAAACCTGTGGAAGGAAGTTGAGAGCCAGGTGAACCAGGACCTACAACACTAGAGACATTTGTCAGGTGCATTCTGGGAAGTTTGGGGGAGACCAACACTGGGGGAGCAAGATGGTGACCCCAATAAAGAGACCAGAAGGAAGGAACATGAGCAGCTGGAAGTGTCTGACCTCCTCTTGCAGCTCTACAAGTAAAGAGATGATGCCCACAGAAGAGGAGAAGGAATTTCACACTTTGTCCTCTAAACACTTAAATCATAAAGATAAATAAAACAAGGATAAAACTCCAGGTCTCACTATGTTTCCCTAAGTGGGACTCGAACTGCGATCCCTAGCCCCAGCTGCTTCATAGGCTGAAGCTTACAGGCACGAGACACTGTGCCCGGCTTTTTCGCAATTTTACAATTGTGATCTCAAGGCCAAATTCAAATCCAAGAATTTAACAGTTATTAATCACAGTCACCAGGTTCCATGGACTCCATTATCCTTTCTTCTTCTAGTCTGAAAAGCCTTATGGAACCTTACTTGATAAAATGAAGTCCCAGCTTGTATTTGATAGTCTGAAGTCTTTTACCAACAAACATTTGGTAGCATCAATCAACCACTTATGATCTATATGTCATAGATTCAAAATAACTTTTAATAACATACGGACATCTCTTAACATCCTGCCTCCTCACTTTCTTCCAACAGCCTCAGGACTCCATGTAAGCCAAGAATGCACCAAACACACACTCAGCCCATGACATTTACATTCATTCTCTTTACTTAGAAATTGCAGTCCTTGTGATTTAAACATGGTTGCTACAGCTAAAACTGTTATGTGATATAAAGGAAAGTTGTTAGGAGAGTAACTCTTAATAGCTTTTCCACTATGATGAAATTTTTCATCTCTTGCTTTTTTTCTTCCATCACTCACCCTTTTTTTCTATATAACTTAGAATATGAATGTTAGCTACATATTGCAGTATACATATTGTGGTAATCATCTCACTATATATGTAAATGAAATTGTCATGTTCTATGTCCTAGACTTACACAGTGATGCATACTAATTGTTTCTCAATAAAACTGAAGACAGAAACTCTCATACCTCAGATATCTTCTTAGCTACATTCATATTTCCCTTGACTCTTTGCTCAGATACAAAATGATGAGATCTTATTCAAACAGGACCACCCTGAGCTCACATTAATTACTGAAACCTGACCTCACTCCCAGACCCATTTTGCTGACTTCCACTGTAATATATAGTTTATATCCTCATCACTTATCCTTCCTAAAATCATTCATAACCTGTTTATTTATTATGATTGGTCCATTCCTCACATTAAAATATAAACTCACATAATGAAGAACTTGATTATGTTCACAGTTTATAATAGGGCCAGACATATGGTAGGTACTCTGTCATTTACACTTAAGCAAAAATTATTTACTAAGCCTTATCACCAACCTGCCACCTTCAGCTCCAAACTGGCTTCCTGATAGAAGACTCCATCTCTGAAGCTACAGGTATACAGCCCATTGTCAGAAGTCTGGACCTTATGGATTGTCACAGCAGCCTCCCCTTCCATCAGTAATTCTTTCATGAGTGAGGTCCGCCCTGCATACTGGGCCGTCAACTCCTCACTATTCTCCTGTTGGTCTTGATAGATGAACACTGACTCCAGGAAATTGGACCGGAACCACCTCAACTCCATCTTCTCTGCACTCATGACAGGGTCCAGAAAGCAGGACAGTGTGATGTCCTCATTCAACACAGCCACAATGGGGTCTGTGGGGCCAATAACCAGGAATTCCTCTGTGAACACAGACATGAAAGTTAGAAAACTGAGAGACACACACCCAGAGCAGGGAATACATGTCATCAGTGGAAGAGGTCCAGCGAGTCTGAAGGACAGGTATCTGGTGAGAAGAGAACTGACAGAAGGATTGTCTTCAGCAGTGACAATTCTGAATCCTGGAAAGATCTTCCAACCACAACATGTGGTCCAGAAATAACAAAGATTCTCCCTCATCCACCGGTGCATCTGATAGTAGAACCTTATATGAAGAACTCTAGTTCCTTGATTCTCACTTTCAGCATGAATCAGAATCACCAAGAGTACCTGTAAACATAGACCTTATCCCAGATCCGATACAGTATATTAGCATATACTCAAGAATGTGCAAAGAGTTCCTGGGGGACTTAGATGGTGTCAGAGGAGTTCCCTTGCTTCATTCACAGAGAATCATACAGGTTAACAGTGGAACGATGTTCCTGAGAATACCATGGTTTACAGTGAAACTGGAAAAGTTCTTGGAAATCAGACACCAGGCAGATAGCACGAAAAAAGACACAGAGGAGGTTCACAGTACATTGAAAAGAGGTAGGAGGAGTTAAATACTGAGAGTCTTTCATGGATGGGAGGCTACAGTACAAATTGCAGCATTGCCAATCAGTCAGGTACTTCACCACTAGCCCCAGGAAGGCAGAGCTAAAGAATAGGCACACATCCTTTGCTGAGAGGAAATACATACAGAGGAGCAGGGTGCTCCTAGCTGATCAGATCACCAGTGAAAAAAACAAGGGTACAAATCTGGAGTCTCCCACACCTCAGGACTGGGACCGAGCTCCTGAAGCACTCTGACAATGTGTACATGGCAGAGTCTCAGATACAAAATGGGAAGACATGGGCTATTAGGTGCTTCAAGCATGAATTTGCATGCCCCAGCCAGAGCATATGCACCAGATGTCCGATGAGTGTAGGCCCCACATATACCCTCTGACTCAACATCCCAAGGATCACAACTCCAGGCCTGGGGCATATGGCAAAAGCCTAAAAAATCACATCAAACTACAGTGCCCCTGATGGACAGGTAGAAGAGTTCAAATTTCTAAATTAACACCATGCTTTTTTTTAAGAAGAAATCTAAAAAGAAAGGAAAAAAATCTAAAGCAGCAAAATAAGCACCAAAAACATGACACAAGCACCATGAGGCCTTAAGGGAATACAACAGTCCAATATGCAAATATGAAGATATGGAAGAGTTTATCTTCTGATCAGGTCAAGAGTTCAAAATTGCTATTAGAAAGTCAATGAAAGAGATTGTAAGAGAAATTTTTTCTCAAAGAGAAAATTTTTTCTCAAAGAGAAAATTTTTTCTCAAAGAGAAAAAATTAAATTCAGAATAATTAATGGTTCAACAATAAAATTAGGGAACAGAAAATACAAATTGAAGCTTTAGATAATAAAATAACAAAGATGTAAGATTTAAAAAGAAAATACAAACTTCTGTAGAAATCTACTGAAGCAGAATAAACCAAATAAAAGCCTGAATCAGTGACCTCAAAGGTGATAATACACAAAGTCCCCAATTGGAAGAAGAAAAAGAAAAATGAAGGGAAAATAAACATAGATGCAAAAAACCTCAATAAAATCCAAGCAAACAAGAGTAAAACTATATTTTAAAAGATCATAAATCATGACCAAGTGGGACTTATCCCAGCAAAACATGAATGGATCAACATTTGAAAATCAATCAACGAAATTTCAGATCATACCAGTTATAATGTCTGTTATCCAAAAAGTCAAGAAATAATTGATTTTGCTGAGGACTAGGGAATAAAGGATGCTTGTGTATCATTAGTGAAAATGTGATTGAAGCAGCCACTTTGAACAGTAGTATGGTGATTATTCCAAAATTGAAAATAGAATTACTGTATGATCCAGTAATTCTATTCTGGGTATTTTCTTGAAGAATATGAAAGCATTCAAATAGAGACATACCCCTTATTTTCACTGCAGTACTGTTTACAAGAGCCACAGTATGGTGGGAAAAAAACCCAAGTGCTGGGGGATAAATGAAGAGATTAAGAAAAAGAAAAACACACACATACACAAGCACACACTCACACACAATGGAATAAGATTCATATTTTTTTAAAAGAAGCTGATTTTTTTTTAAAAAGTAAAAAAACCAGTCAAAAAATGGGTAGACCAACTAAAAAGACAATTCTCCAAAGAGGAAATACAAATGGGCAACAGGCAATAGAAAAAATGCTCAATACCATTTATAATCAGGGAAATACAAATCAAAACAATGAGATACCATGTCACACCATTAAAAATGGCCCATATAAGCTGGGCATGGTGGTGCATGCCTTTAATCCCAGCCAAGGACAGGAGGCTGAGACTGGGGATCGTTTGAGTCCACAGGTTCAAGACCTGCCCAGGGGTTCAAGACCCACCAGAAGCAACATAGCAAAACCTAGTTTAAAAAAAAAAAAGAATGACCCGTGTCCAAAAAATGGGCAAGATGAATGTGAGGTGTGAAAGTGAAAGTGCTGAAGTGAATGTGAGAAAAAATCACTTTTACACTCCTGGTGGGAGTACAAACTGGTCCAAACACTACAGAAACCTATGTGGAGGACCCTCAAACTACTGAAAATAGAATTACCATTCAATCTAATAGTTCCACTTACAGGAATCTAACCAAAGGACACCAAAACACAAATTGAAAAGGACACCTGTATTCCTATGTTTATTACAGCACTATTCACAATAGCAAGGATTTGGAAACAACACAAATACCCCAAAACAGACAAATGGATCAGAAAGTTGGGGTATGTTTACACGATGGAATACTACTCAGCAATCAAAAAAGACAAGCGTATGTCTTTTGTGACAACATGGATGGAGCTAGAAAAAATCATGCTAGCAGACATAAACCAGAAAGAAATACTATATGATCTCGGGTCGCCGCACAGAGGTGACGGCAGCAGCGGGGGGCATGCTAGGCCCCAGGCCTGCCTGCAACTGCTCAGCTCCACCAGGCGTGTACACAGCCACCTCTCGGCTTTTGTGTGGTGGGCAGGGAGTGGCCGTCTGACCCAGGTGGGCTCTGGTTTGGTAGGCCAGCATGCAGGCTTGGGGGGCGGGGGAGGGACCATAAAGGTGTCCCCTCTCACTCACCCCACTTAGTGCTCTGAAGGAATGAAAACTAATAATCCATAGAATGGATAGAATTGGTGAGGGACCAGATAAACATCTGGTTCACACATCCAGCAGAGCACAAGAGAAGAAATAGTGAGAAAGACATTGTATAATGGACTGGAGAAATGATCATAGACATACCTGTCACAGAGTCACACCAACAGCCACACAACCAGTGGACAAGCCAAAATCTAAGGGCTGATACACCACCCAAGAGAGCTAGGTACCCCTCCACATTTTATGGGAAGGAAGGTCACTGAAATGGGGCCTCAGCCCCATAGCAAAGCAACAATCAGAAGGAGAGGAAGTGATCTGCAAAAGCATCCAGCACATGCCTGTTCACAACAAGTATCTTCTATAATGAATGACATGGAATTGATTGGAGAAGACAGACAACAATGAGAAGAGACTAATAGACTCCAAATGAACATGAATTGCTACCCAATGGAAAGTTAAGACTGAACACCTACCAGCACGGCTTGCTATATTCCAGGATCCCAGTCCCTCACCCAAGAAAAGGACAATCCCAGAGAAAATGAAGAGACCAAATGACTTAATATAGATCAAGTGAGTGAACAGAGGGGACATCAATGGGAGGGGAAGGCTTTCCAATAACCATTTGCTGATATTGTATAAAATCTAAATTATTAAAAAAGAACAAACACTGTATGATCTCACTTTCATGTGGGATTAGAGAAAACAAACAAAAGGACAAGAAAAAGTAAAACTAATAAACTGATAGCTGAATTAAAGCATAAAGGAA
This sequence comes from Uropsilus gracilis, assembly GCA_004024945.1. NCBI lineage: Eukaryota > Metazoa > Chordata > Mammalia > Eulipotyphla > Talpidae > Uropsilus > Uropsilus gracilis. Next base: position 14,290 of record PVHY01025815.1, read on the forward strand.
GGAAGGAGGAAGGAAGCTAAAACTACAGGAAGGATGAGCACAAGAGATAAAGATGACAGTTCATAGGTGACAAGGTGGTGGAAAAACCTATGGGTACACAACAATGTAAATATAAATATATATATATATATACATATGTGTGTATGCTAACAGTTAAAAAAAATAAAATGAAAGGGAAAAGTTTTTTTTTAAGTTGGAAGGCTGCTTTTTCAATAGTATGGATAGAATTTAAAGGAATTATGCCATGTCAAATGAAGAAAGATACATACCTTATACACTCATTTCTAGAATATGAAGAAAAGCAACGTAAATCAATAAGCAAAACAAATCTTTAGACTCTGTCAGCAAAATGGCAGTAACCAGAGAGCAAGGATGTTGGGAGGGCACACCTCAGTGTAGGATTCTGATTGGAATTTTGGTAGTGGGTGTGTGTGAAATGTTCAGCTGCTAAGGTGAGTCACTGCACAACTAAAACCTACACAGTGTGTGTAGTGTGTAGATTAAGGTTCCCTCAACTAAGAAAAAGATTCCACCAACCTGCTGTCCAGTCAGAGCCCTTCACCTGTGGAGGCCTAGGAGGGACAAGGCAGGACTGTGATGTCATCACTAGCCCCCTGCACCTGCGAAGAGCCGCTTCTTACCTGTGCTGCTTCTTACTTGTGCTACCCCAACTTGGCCTGAGTCTCCTCCTCTTTCACCTGGAGACACAGCAGACTAGTCTCTCCTACCCATCCCCAGTCTGGGGCCCTTTCAACTGGGAGCTAAGCCAGTTCCTGCTCTGCTCACAGCCTGACAGTGGTTCCCCAGTCCCACAGTCATCTCTAGACCCATAGGGTGACCCCTCCTCAGGCCTCTGATACCCGCTCCTGCTTCTCTCCTCTCCCTCTGCTCTGGCTGATACTCACCCCTCTGTCCTTGCACACCCAGTCCCCAGCCAGCTCCTGACAGGTTGTTCCCTCCATGGGGTCCTCACCCCCAACATCCCTTCCCCCAGGACACTGCTCACATTCCACCCTTTACACTGACCCCCTGGATGGACACAGCTGCCCCCACATACACCCTCCCTCCCTCCTCTGCTACCCCACCTACTCCCTGCCTGTCCTTTCTCTCAGCTCCTCCATAAGGGGCAGGGAAGAGAGTAGTCTCTGGTGTTTATTATTTACTTTCTCCTGCAAGAAGGCAGCTCTCTGAAGATGGGGAATCTGATTGGGACACAACACCAAGCACATAGCTGAAAAGCTATAAATAATGTTGGAATGATGTGAATTAACGACTCATGAATATCATTACAATACACACAAAAAAAGGGAAAAGGTATTTTCACACATTTGACAGCTGCCTTTTGGAAACACCATCAACCCCTCACTGAGCAATGGTCAGGCCTCCCCTCATATTACAGTTCAGTGACTGCTCTAAACTGTATCATCACATCAGTGGTTGGGGAGCACCCTAATCTCACTAGAGCCAGAGCTTTCCATACCTCCCTAAAGGAAGTGCTCCCAGAGGCTCTGGAGTTCCCACACATCCAAGGGAGACAGGGGATCAGAGAGGGGACACACTCACCTGTGGACCCTCCAGGGGGTAGCTGGAGGAGCAACAGGAAGGAGGGCAGGTTGCAGAGCACATATTTGGGCCAGGAACAAGACACCATCTCCTCAGGGCTGGGGAGAGAGACAGGGCAGGAGGAAGCCAGGACACACAGAGGAGCAGGGCACACAGGAGGAGCCCCTGGCTAGGGGCTCTGGGCTCAGGGGAGCAGGGCCTAGGGACTCCCACCAGCAGGAGCAGGGCCCTTCTTGGTGATTTCTTAGGCCCTGAGACCAGGAAGGACACACTTTGCTCCTCTCAGGGTTCCTGAGCTTCTATGCTTCCAGAGACCATGAGGTTTATTGGGGGAAAAACATTCCCACCCTGTGGAACCCACACCCCAGACCCACTTTGCTCAGGCCCCTCCATTCCCAGCACCTAGGTCTAGGATGCAAACTAGCCTCCCCTCCCCATCATCACTCCAGTGACTCCCCAGGACAGAGGCCCAGATCCAAGCCCCCATGAAGGACAGGCCAGTGCCTGCCTTTGGTCCTGCCCCCCTCATTGTGAGCAGGTGTCCCTGAGAATATCAGGACACATAGCCTTGTCTCCAAGGAGTCGGGGTCCCCCCAAAACCCCATTCTTATTCTGTGTGCTGGTTTAGTTCCTCTGAGGTCAGGCATTCCCCAGCCTTGAACTGCAAGGGACATAGACTAGGTCCTGACTAAACCCAGCAGTAACCAGGTCAGACCCCACTGAGGGCTCTCTACCTTGGCCTCTCTATCCTTGGCCTCTCTACCTCCATGAGGGAATCTCCCTCAGGATGAGGGACCCAGTGGAGACAGGCAGCAGAGAAGGGAAATAAGTCCCGTCAGAGAAAATACCCCAAACTACCTACTGGCTGGCAATTTGGAGTCCTGTGAACACAGAAACCGGAGGTTGACTATGAGGTCAACTTGGGACCCCTTCACTCTCTCTGTGATATCTTCATCAAGCCTCAACTTCTCTACCTCATTTACCACTGCTGAAAAATGATAATACTAACAACACCTTCCTCCCAAAGTTTGAATGAGAAATACAGGAGTTTATATTTCTATTTAGAGACACTACATTGTGCTGGGTCTTCCAAGAGTTGCACCATTTCAGTGCCTGGTCCCACCCCACTCTAGTCCTCCTCACACACATTCTCAGGCCCTTCCTTACAGCCAAATGCTCTCCACTTTCCTCTTCTTAACAGATTTCTTCAAACTCACATACCTGCTTCGAAGGGAGGGACTTCTACAGCATTTCCTGAAGCTTGAGAAGTTTCAGAGTGTCCAACAGATCCCAAATCTTCTTATGAAGTTTGTACATGCACTTTCCTTCTCAGGAGCCATCCTGGGTGCCTGGTGCCTCATGGCTGTGAGAACATTCCCAGGAGATAGAGAGGCAGGGCCTGTGTCAGATTTAGGGGTATCTTTAGAGACTAGCACTGGGGCCCTTGCAATTCTGTCCAAACAGTCACTTCTCTGGTTCCTTCTACCACTTGAAAGTGAAACTTGAAATATAACCCCAGCAGACTCCACCCAGCTCTCTATCAGGAAGTAATAGCAGGGTCAAAGGAGCAGGAAAGGGAGGTGCAGGCACCTGACACCCCTGAAGACACAGGAGGGGGGACCCACTAAGACCTCTGTTGAGCATCCACTGGGCTTCAAGCTGTTGGGCTTCCAAGTTCAGAATTGGCAGTGAGTGGTAGGGCACAGTCAGGACTGGTCCTGAGTCCCACACAGAGCTCTTCCTGGGCCAGATGGTGACCACCCAAGGGACCCAAGGGCAACTGTCACTCCAAATGGCAGAGCCTGTGAGGAGCCCCCAAGGAGTTATGTTTCTGCTCCTCAGTGCAGTTGAACAGAAGCCCCCACAGCCTAGACTCCAGGAGTTGCCAGAAGGCAACTCTGGGCACTAAGAGTTGCCAGGACCTGATCCTGCCCACACTTCATTGATGGTGTCCTGTAGCTGGTTAATATTTTAACACCATGGCGTGGCCGCCGCCGTCCATGCACAGCAGTCCCTTGCACTTCCTCCAGGTCAGGCAGGGTGGGGCCGAGGCTCGGTCCAGAGGGAAGCCAGGCTGAGCCGGCATGCGGGCAGCACCGCACATCTGAGCCCTTTGACATC
>PVHY01025816.1:0-17968 GCA_004024945.1 Uropsilus gracilis
TCTGTTTGTCTCTCTGTCATCTGTCTCATTTCCAGTCACCCATCTATATATTTATACATCCACTGTAGCTATCACGTCTCTGCTATTTTTTTGTTTACCTTAATTCTCATTGCTTCTCGGCCTTTTGACTAGGATCACCTGAAGCCTACCATAATTTTCCCTGCACCTAAATAAAGCAAAACTCCTCTTCTGAAGAGCACAGCTGTTTCCCCAGCCTCTGCATCAGAAGCTGGTGCGTCGTGGTCTGAAGACCCGCCTATTTCCACATTGTGATTTTTAAAGAGGGGATGGAAAGTCAGTGACCCTGTTTCCCTGCCTTTGATTTCTGGAGCTGTGATCACCTTGAGACGTACAGGTTTGCAGCGCACCACTTTCACGCTTGGCTGTGAAGGGCCAGGCATTGGGCTCGATGCTGGGGATAAAACAGCAAAGGAAACCGGGACAGCCCTTCTCCAGGCAGGGCTTGCTTCCCACCAGAGAATCCCTGTTGAGCTCAGAAATGCTGTAGTGATGCGGAAGCAGGAGGATCAGCACGGAGAGCCAAGCTAAGAAGCAACAGCTGAACAAAGGCATTCAGAATAGGTGAAATGGCCTTGATGTGAAGGAAAGGGTTGTACCCTGCTGGGCAAGCCGTGCGTTGGGACACGGGGGCGGGGGCTTAAGGTCCTGGCACTGAGGAGCTAGCGGGTGATGGAAAGTGAACACTGAAGCCAGGAGTCCAGCTCTAAAGGTGTGCTGACGGCGGGCTGTACCCTAGAACGGGACAGTGGCTGAAGGGGACATTCCCTTCATGCCTCGGTTGCCAATTTCCTCTATTATGTCTACATTAGAAATTAAAATGTCCCGCGGGACAGACTAACCTCCAAGCAGAGGGGGCCGGATCTGTGCGAACCGACTTCCTAGGTGTGGACCAGCCTTTCGGGCATCCCTGGCCCATGACCAAGGGCGGGTCTCCCACCGAGCCTGGTCTCTTGCAAACGCACAGGGATGCTGCCGCCGTGGGGAACAGCAGCCCGGCCCTCACGTGCAGTCACAGCAGGAGAGGGCACAGGAGTGATGGCCTGTCCTTTCTGTCGTTCCCACATAAGATCTAGAGTCACGCCAAGTCAGCCGCCGAAGCCCCATAAGGGGCTGGAGCACCTACTTAGAGACGCCAGGCTGAGTGGCAGAGCGACGGCCATGTGCTGTGAGCCGGCGCTTTGTTGAGGGCCTTGCTCCTCTCCCACCTCAGCGGGGGACAGGGCAGCCCCAGCAAGCCCTCGCCTGCTCCTAGGAGAGGAGTGTACAGGCTGAGGGCACCTTCTCGGCGACACCCCCCCCCCCGTGAGACCATGGGGTGTCTCTGTTTACGCTGTCTGTCCCTGAGAGGGGAGAGCTGGTTGACCAGCGAGGAAAGGGAGTGTGGGAGAGTCCAGTGACCTGTTAGAGACCTGGCATCCATGGCTTCAGGCCAGTGGTGGCGGGGAGGGAAGGTTCCTGGCTCCTCCGTGCAGGTGAGGCTTGGGGGGGGGCTGGCCCCGGCTGTGGACATGTAAGCTGGGCCCCAGGGGAGGGGTGTTTCCTTTGGGTCCCCTGGTCAGTGGGGATCTGGAAGTAGCCCCTGTCTGGCACCCCTTGTATGTTAGAGCGTGCAGATCAAAGCTCACTTCTTGTACTGGCTCCAGCTGCAGGAGAGCCATCTGAACCCCAAATCATGTCTCCCAGCCAGGCGCCCCCACACCCTCAGCCAATAACATTGGCTGGCCGTGGTACACGGTGACTGGCAGGTCTGGGTCACGTGGTCACCGGTGACGGGGAGGGCTCCTCTCCCCCTTCACCCATTTGAGCTGAGAATAGGACATGAGCTGGTCCAGGCATGCGGAGCAGGAGTCCAGGCTCGGGCTGCTCTCCCTGGCCACTGCTCTCTGGGCTGGTGCCGTGGGGCAGGTCCTCTTAGCCCACAAACACAAGTCATGGAAAGTTCTAGAACATGCAGAACCACTGGGAGTCCCCTCGTTAAGTTCTCACTTGCTTCTTGAAATGACTGTGGATCAGCATCTGCCTGGAAGTGACCCATGTCCTCAGGCCCAGAGTATCGTGTTTCTGTCAGCAGAGTGGTGACTGCGTGTGTGTCTCTGTGTGTGTCTTCTACATGTGTGACCCTGCATGTGTGACTCTGTGTGCATGACCCTGTGTGTGAACCTGTACCTGTGATCCTCTTGGTGTGTGTGTGATCCTATGTGCGCCCATGTGTGACTGCATATTTTTGTGTACACTCATGCTCGTGTGGCTCCATGCTTATGCACGCATGTGTGCACATGTGTGTGCACCCATGTGCATGCATGCATTTCTACCGGTGGCAAGCACGCTGCCATTTCTGCCAGCCAGAAAAGGGGCAGCTCGGACTGGTGAGGCTGACTGAGCACTGGCAGAAGCTGCTTTCCGCTGGAGAGCGTGGACAGCTCTTGGTTGTCCACGGACCTTCCTGGCATTGCTACAGACAGACGAGCCAATCCAACAGCAGGCCCCTGGGGGTCCTGGGTCGGGGGACCCTGCCCGCCAGCTCCCCTGTTGTGTGTCACCGTGGCCTTTTGTGCTTCGACATGTGGGTTTTCCCCGCGCTTAGGGTCTTTGTTTGGGAAACCGGTTCACCTGGACTGCACGTTTCTGTCGGGGGGTGTGAGCACTTAACTCAGGGCACTTTTGCTGAAATGTCTATGACGCCAGAACCTGTGAGCTCGGAAGTCACGTCCAGATCCGCGCCCCGGGGGCACCAGAGTGGTCGGGGGAGCGACCCGAGACCAGCGTGGCACGTCTGCCTGGCATCGGTGGGCAAAACTGCCATGCGTGCACACAGCCGCCATGGGGCCTTTGCAATGTCCGAGATGCAAAGGCACCCCTCTTCCAGAGGCGGTGGCCGGGTTTCCTGTGACCAGGACCTGCCTTTGGGTGCCAGGAGGCTGAAGTGAGCCACGTTGGGCTTCAGAGGCCAAGATGGGTCTGGGCAAGGCCATGTGAGGACGATGGCCTGGGGTGGGTTCTCGTGGGGAGAGTGGCCCGGAGGTGTGTGTGTGGGGGACGTCACCCTCGCAGCTGAGCAGCTTGGGAGACAGCGAGGACAGCAGCATTCTGGACACGCTGTGGCCCAGAGGGGACTGGCTGCAGCATCAGGGTCCTCTCCGCTCCAGGCCAAGGCTGGTCTTAGCGCCTCTTAAGTTCTGCGCGTTCCTCCTACTGCGGAGGTTCGTTTTGTAAGACAGCGTTAGGCAGTGGCCGTTACCATGTGCGAGCCACCGCTCACCGAAGGTACCTGGAGCGTGCCTGGCAGGTGTTTGCACCCCAAAACGATCTCAGCTGTCGAGACGGGGCACCCCAGCCCCATAGGCTCCCCCCCGCGCTGGGGGAGTCCCTGCTCCCGCTCCCCACCCTCCCCAAAGCCACCTCCGACGGCTCCCACCCTATCCATTCGCTCCCCTTTTCTAGAATCTTCTATAAAGGGAACGGTGGAGTAGGTGGGGTTCCTTTTTATAGCCATTAAGCCTACACAGAGTTTAAGTCTCTAATCATCTTTCTTCTCTCTGTCTTGTGTCTGAAAGGATCTTAAAAGTCATTTAACAATCACTTCTTCCGTAGCTGAGGGCGAGGACACGCGTTGGCTCAACTGAAGAGTTGAGGGATTTTCCAACTTAGCGGAGTTCCCCTCCCGGCTCTGCCCCCCCCCCCCATATTATTTCGGAATATGCCGTTGACCTAGAAAAGATAGAAAGGGGTCATGATGCTAAAGGCTGGGGACGGGGGGCAGCTTGAGACAGACCAGAGGAAGAGGCAGTTGATCGTGCTGGCTTCAGAAATACGGACGACCAATTTTCAGCTCATTAGAATCAAATACAATACACTTCACTCAAGCCACGTTGGGCACCATTGAATCTCTGATGATGGGGGCATGGCCTCAGGCGGTCACGGGCACCGACTCTGGAGTCAGAAGCCTGGCGAAGAAGAAGGGGGTTAATGAGACTCACGTTCACGCTGCGTGGGCCCGGGTGCGCCCACACCCCTCGCCAGTCACAGCCAGAGCTCTTCCTGGTGCAGCTTGCGGATGTGCCCGCTGCTGTCTGTAGGCTACCTGGAGAGTTCGGGAGGTCCACGCCAGGGAAGTGTCACAGGGCTTCCAGATGTGGAGCTCCACAGACCTGGGTGTGTGATGGAGTCATCTCTGTGTATCTGGTAAACACTCAGCAATCACCTCCCGGCTCCCAGATAGTTTCCCGGGCATGAGGTCTCCGTGGAGGAGCAGGATAATTACCTCATGCTCTCTGTTTGCCCGGATGTGTTTGTGTGTTTGTGCAGGGCTCCCTGGGGTGCTTAGATATATTATTCATTGATTATAAAAGGCGGGAGCCAGCCCCGTGCTGGCCATGGTTCTGTGAAATACGACGTCCGTGTGAGAGTTGGCAAACTCTTGGGCACGCGGCTGAGGGCCAAGGAGCAGGAGACAGCAGTGGGCAGGGAGGGGGGCATCTCCACCTTCGGGAGGTGGGGAGAGGCCAGCAACCTGTCGAGGTTCCTTTGCAAAGCAGGAAGATGATGAAATCAGTCTGGATGCCCAGGGCTTCTCTGACAGTGGTTTGAAGGGTTTCTGTCCCTTTCCCCCTGAACAAACTGGGGTTCTTCTCTTCCCCTGAATCCTGGCATCATATTCTCCTCCTGCTGGTACAATGAGCGATGCATTGATTACATCTTGGAACTGGACAAGGAAGGGGCTTGGAGGGTTGGGGGGCTCCTCTCTGCTGCTGAGAGTGGCTATCTGTGAGTGCCGGAGGGGCGGCTGGCCTCAGAAGGGGGGGTGTGGAGGTGGGCTCTGCAGGGAGGACTGAGCCTGCCAAAGGCTCGATTCCAGGAGGGAGCGCCACGTGGCAGTGATGCTGTGGAGATTTGTACTACAGACCGAGCTGGGCTCCTGAAGACCCTTGGTGTGGCAGGTCAGCAGAGTGGAACACGCATGTCCACCTGTCTGCCTAGACGCGGTTACTGCGGGGGGGGGGCGTGTCACCCTCCCCACATGGGGACAGGAGGGGACAGAGAGGAAGCCATCAGCCTCACTGGTATTGCGGCTGCAGCTCAGACTGGAGCCCGGGAACACACAGCCGGCGTCCAGCAAGAAGGGTCCAGCAGAGCTGACCGTTGGAAGGGTGCTTCCTCTACCTTCGCTGCTCAGCGCTGGGCAGTCTGCAGAGGGCCAGCGAGAATCTGCCTCGTTGCTTTGGGGACATTTAGATCATTCATTTGGGACATGACGTCCCTGAACCAACCTGCTCCCCGTAACTGGAGGTACCAGAGGCCAAACCTAGAAGTGAAATGATTAGCCTCAACCCAAGACATGCGATTTGCTTTTTGGTTCTTTGTGAAAAAATGTGAGCAAATGATTGTGTCCCGGGAGGATAATTAGAGACTCAAGAGTGAAGTATTTGTGTTCATTGTTGACCCAAAACAGTAATGGAGGATTAAAAAAAAAAGTGTGTCTTTCCAGGGCACTGCTGAGATAAGTCTGGGGTGTGTAGCCGGTGGTTATGTGGGTGTTGTCCCTCGAAGGGGTGTTGCAGACTATTCCTGGGAGGTCTCCATGCCTTTCTAACTTCTCCCAGCTGAGCAGAGCACAAAATAATGGCCGAGAGGCTCACTCTTCCCCCCAAGCCAGGGAACCCCAGTTCTGGAGACATTTGGCAAATCTCATTTTCTTACAGCTGTTGTTGGACATAAATTGATGATTTCAAGAAGCAAATAGAATATTCCGCGATGTTTGGTAGGAAAGAATTCGATGTGATCAGATGGGGCTTTGTCAAATTGAAGTATTTGAATTAACTTACCCAGTACAAGGGAAAGTGGAAAGCTTTGCTTTGCTTCCCAGCTAATCAATGAAGATTAATATTCTGTGGGAACCTGATTTTGCAGATGGCGCTAAGCCGCTCTGTTTTCCCGACCATTTTTTCTCCTAGTAAATAAATCATTTTTATTATACTGTATGAATTTACTTAGCTCTTTTAATAGCCTCTGTAAGAATAATGCTTCCTTTGATTATATTACATTTGTAAATACGTGCCGTGTTACACACTTCCGTGGGTGGGGGAGGGGAGGCGAGGGGCAGGACGTCTCTGCATCCATCAGCTGCACCAGCAGCTCATCTGGGCTTTCAACCTTGGGAGGACCTATCCACGTCGCCTCGGAGTCTAAGGGGCGATGGCTGCGTATGTGGATGACAATGTTCGGACCCGTGTCTCACACCAAACTGTCCAGTAGGGGAGATGCGGTAAGTGGGAAAGGGCCAGGTCTTTGGAGAACTATGATGGTCCTGATGTTGTACCTTTGTGACAATCTTTAGGTGTGGGCCCGTTTGTTTGTTTTCCCCCAGGGAGGAAAAGGGACTCTAAGTTCAGGGTCGGTGTCCACGCGTGGGACAGATCAGCTGGGAGGGAAAACTGCTGACAAATGGACTCAGCCTGTGTGATGTGACTCATGCCGATGGGAACCTGTCGTCTTGGAGGACAGGTCTCTCGGCCCATCCACCCTGTGTTCCCTAAGAGACAAGGCAGGGAGGGACAACAGGCAGAAAGAAACTTCCTTAGATGCGTCTTCTCTGATGTCATGGATGAGCCCAAGTCGTGAATGATCAGGGTCCCTGGTGAGAGCGAGCTGGGCTCCCTGCCTGCCCTTCTGTGCTGGGTATCTTGCCCACCGTCAACTCATCCCCCTGAAGCCTGTTTCCCTTTCACTCTCTCATCTTCAGAGCCTTCAGTAGAGTCGCAGACGCAGCTTGTGGCTTTGGAAAAACCAGGTTGCCTCTGAACGTTGAAGGTTCTCTAGAATCTAGCTTGGTGGTGCAAACTGAGCATGTGTGTGTGTGTGTGTGTGTGTGTGTGTGTGTGTGTGTGTGTGTTGCAGGCATGAGCTTGTGGGACCTTGATTCAGAGGCCTGAGGTTGGAGCTGCATGCCTGCTGTTTCCTAGATGCACCTGTTCTGGGCCTGCATTTGCTCTTTTTATAACAGGGATAATAGTAAGAATCGCCGTCATGGCTCCCACAGAACCCCGGGCTGTGGAGAGCCGAGCTTCCGAGGAGCCCTGGAGGCCCGATATCCTCCAGGCTTGATGGGGCAGGAGCTCTGGGGCTCAGCACCCCATCTTTCTGGGTCAGATGAACCCTTCTCCATCTTTGGACTTTGGGGGCTTATTCTCACTGAGTCAAGTGGGAAAGGGCCAAGGTGTGTTGTCGTGTGTCAAAGATGGGAAAAGTCCTCCTCTTTCCCGCACCCCAGCACCCTTCTCTGCTGCCCCATTGGTTCCGAGCCGCCTTCTCCCAGCTCAGGCTGAGAGGCACCTCTCCCTGCCATCCCCTGCCTGGTGGGACAGGGGTGCTAGCATTTCCCTGCCTGCTCTCACTCAAGTTGGGGTGCACACAGTGCTCCCTCTATATATGTCACACATCACTTTCCTGCTCGGTCGAGTCAGAGGTCATGGACCCACACGTGTGCCACTTAACCCTGTGCAAACCTACGCAAGTATTATGCGACAGCTGAATACACACCCCACGTGAATGTCCAGTGTGTGTGGCTTTAGCCTGGGGCACTCCGCAACAGTCTCCTGCCTCAGCACCCTTCCTTCCCAGGAACACACTTGGGGGTCCGGGAATGTGCACTTTGGAGATCCTTGGACTGCCAGGATGAAGCCAGGTCTAGTTTGCTGGCCTTGAAGCTGAATCACCCCTCTTGGCCTCGCACGATTGCCCATCTCCCCTCCCCAGGTGAGGTTCAGTCTCCCTGCCCAACCTTTGCTGCGTCCCAACCACGTCCGCGCTCAGAACAAGCATCTGTGCGCAATGGGTTGTGTCCATGGCTGCGTCCCTGCTGACCTGCACACTGGCCTCTGAGCCTGTCATGCGCTGCCCCGCCCCATGGACATGGCTGGCGTGCTGGGAATTCTGCGTGGGTAACCGTGTGCTGCAAACCCGGCACACAAAGTGCCCCTCACCTCAGGCCTGCATGAGGCAGACTCAGCCCAGCCCCCGCATAATGGGTACATTATGTGATATGTGTGGTCTGTGTATGGTATGCACACAGTACGTGTGTTCTATATATTTGTGTTATGTGATATGTGTGTGCTCCGTGCATGTGTGTTATGTGCTGTGTTCTCTGTGTGGCATGCATATGGTGTGTGTTCTGCCTATGGGTGCTATGTGGTATGTGTGCTATGTATGGCATGTGTGTGTTGTGTGCTCTGTGTATGGTATGTGTGTGCACGTTCTGTTTATGGGTGTGTTATGTGGTGTGTGTGTGTGTGTGTGTGTGTACGCTCTGTCACACAGTCACCTTTCTGCAGTGTGGAGGTGGCTTTCCATCACTTCCACTTTATTTGTTGGAAATAAGCCAGTTCATCTGGCCCATCCTCAAGAAGTCACACAAGAATGGGGGTGGGGGTGGGCGATTTTAGAGGCCTGACATCCCATTCCCCACCCTGGGGAGCATGGGAGCACTCAGATAATAAAGGCTGGGACTAATGGCCTGTGCTATGGAGTGAGGCCTGACATTGGTGCAGCTTTCGGTGACGATGTGACTGTTACAAACTCATGCATCGGGCAGCCGCTGTGTGCCAGGCACCGTGCTAAGGGCTTCCCATGCCCCCTTCCATCTACCCCGACATCTCTCAGCTCAGGACACCTTGATGCCCCTGCTGAAGAGACCCCAAGACACAGCAGGACGGTCTCCAGGCCCCATCTCTGCAAGACTCCCTGTCCACCAGCCACTGGTCAGGTTGATGTCCATCTCCACCACCAGCCTCCTGAGTGTAAGAACAAAAGAAGAGCGTTCAGTCTAGCAATCCAGTCCTCCCGCTCCTCTCTGTTCCACTGGCCTTTGGAAGGGCCGGTTGCCCTGCAGTTCAAGGAAGGCAGTCCTGTTATGTTTTGCAAACACCCAATGCTTCATTGATCAAGCGAGGGAGCGATTTTAGCAGACTTCTAGATGCAGCGTGTGTTGACACATACCTGTCGTTGGCATGCCTCTACACTGCTTCTTGTTCCCGCCCTGGTATCGCCCTAGCTTGTGGTTCTAAGACATGCAGTAATGTCTTCTCAACCAAGCAGCATTTGATCCCAGCTTCCTTCATCCCCCAACCCAAGATGCTGACATCAGGGTGCTACAAAATCCTCCACAGCAAACGAGCACCCCACCACACAGAGGAAGGCCAACTGATGCTTATGCCAGGGCTGCCGATGTGGAAGCTGCAACCTCAATAAAAATAGCTAGCCAGTGTAGATGCTGCCGGTATCCCATTTTAACTGTATGAGTCTGATTCATCAATTACTAACGTGGATGCCTGGAAAATAAATATTTCACCAGCCGGTGACAGACTTATGAGCTAATTAACATTGGCGCCCTGCAAGAAGTGGTACTATTAGCTCAGTTCCCAGGACTGGCAGGTGCGCCAGGCTCTCTGAGTCAGCAGTAGGCAAGCTCAGGTGGAAAGGGGGGGCTGGCTGGAAGAGCAGCCTTTGCCTGGGGTGACGGAGCCCTCTGCTGAAGCTGAGAAAGTTTGGGGGAATGTAAGGTGACAACACAGAGGTTCTCTGTCCAGGGGAGGACGAAGGCAGAATTGCTGTGTCGTTCAATTGTAGACTGAGGATTGCACTGCTGAGTTCTTACCCAGCTGTGCTGCTGATTCGATGTGGGGCTTGACTTCACTCAGCCTTCACAACCCCAGCATCCCCATCCATGTCATAAGCACAGAAATGCCAGTCTCCTTAGTAGAGTCTGTTAGCATGACCCACCTTAAAAGATGGAGGCTTTGCGTGACTGTCAGGATTTTGAGAAGCATATGAATCAGAACTTTTGATTACGAGTGGCAGAGCCAGAACTCAAGTAGGTGACACAAGTGCAGAGAATTGGACTGCTATCACCTCAAAGACCAGGAAGAATGTTCAGTTCTAGGAATACACTTCCACAGCGTACACAGAAATCAGCATTCTTTTCTGGCTTTTTCTGTTTCATGGCTCGACTTCTCTCTGTTGACATCATCTGCTGGCAGGTTTTTCCTTGCTGGGGGCTCAAGAAATGGAACAACTCGAGTTATTTTCCATTAAGTCAGCACTGCTAGTGCAAACAACTGCGACTTCTTAAACGTTCTCACCCCAGAATGAGGCTTTTCTGAGAAAGGATTCAGAGCGTGTGCTGAAAGGCCCTCGCGCTTTAGTCTTTCAGAGAGACAAAGCCTCCGAGAGTCACCTCCAATCTTCCCAAGAATCCTGTAGAGCAGGCACCATGGTGAAACCCATTTCAAGGCTGACACCCAGGCACGGAGTGGTTGTGTCAGCTAGTTACTGCTGTGTAACAAGCGAGCTCCACACTCCGAGGCTTAAAACAGTGACCCTCTGTTTGTTTCCTGCAAGTCCTCAGATGGCGGCTCTGAGTGGAACTTGCTTGTGAATTTGAAATCGGCAGGTCAGGTGGGACTGTAATACTCCCGGGTGAGCTGGGCTGAGCTGAGGCTCAGTTCTGCTCCAGTTGTTTCTCACATAAGCTCAGCAGGTGAACCTGCCCCTCACAGCGAGGCCGAGAGGCACAGGGAGCTAGCATACTCGTGTAAGAACAAAGGACAAAGTGTCCAAGCTCTTTCCCTCAACTTGTTTGAGATAGAGCTGACATACCATATGCTTGTTTATGACACATAGTATAATGATCTTTATATATATATACATATAATATAGATATTATATCTATATGTCTATATAGATATAATATATATAATATATATAAAATATAGTGCAACCATTACCGCCATAAGGTTCGTTAGCACCTCCAGTATCTAGTGTGTGTTTGTGTGCTTTTAATATCTCAGCAATTTTCAATTTTCAGTCCTACTCTCAGCAATTCTCAAGTCCATTACAGAGCATCATGAACTATTGTTGCCATGCTGTACAGTAGACTCCTGAAATCACCTCAATCTCATGATTGCACACTTGCAGGCTCTTACCAACACATCCCACCTCCCACATCCCCAACCTCTAACAATCATCGTTTCACTCTTTATCTCTATAAGTTCAGTCCTCTAAAGAGTCTACATAGAAGTGAGATCACACTGCATTTGTCTGTTTCTGAAGACATTTATTTCTCTCAACATAATGTTTTCCAGGCCCATCTGTATTGACACGTATGTCAGGGTCACCTTTTAGTGGGTGAATAGTATTCCACTGTCTGTGACAGTCTCTTGTTCACTCATCTGTCAGTAGTACTTAGGCTGTTTTCACATCTTCAGGATAGTGGGTGATGCAGAGATGGAGGCATCTTTTTGATCTAGTGATTGCATTCCCTAGTAATTTCATTCCCTTTAGATGCATACCTAGCTGTGGTATTACTTGATCATACAGTAGTTTAGGTTTTAGGTTTTGAAAGCACCTTCAAACTTTTTCCTTTTAGACTAAATTTCACTTTGTTGTTAGGAAACCTCAGACTCATGTTGCCTGGGGTATCACAGACTCAAGCAATCCCCAGCCTCAGCGTCCCAGGTAGCTGGGATTACGGGCATGCACCTTCACGCCCAGCTATTTTTTGAGACTAGGTCTCACTATGTTGCCCCAGGTGGGTCTTGAACCTGCAGACTCAAATGATTCCTAGTCTCGGCCTCGCTTCACAGGCCTCGCTTAAAGGCATGCACCACCATGCCCAAACTTTACCTTCAAAATATTTAGCATAGTGACTGTGTTTATATTCCCATCAACAATGCAAAAACTCCCCCCATCCTTGTTAACACTTCTTATTTCTTGTCTTTTTTATAAGAACCATTCTAACTGTTGCGACATGATCCCTGAATATGGTTTGATACACATTTCCATGGTGATAGGCCATATACCTATTGACCACATTATGTCTTCTTTGGAAAAATGACTTTTCAGATCCTTTGCCTGTTTCTTAAATGAAATCATTAGTCTTTGGGCTATTAAGATGTTTGGGTTCCTTATAGACTGTTGATGCTAACACATTCCTAGATTTGTGGTTTGTAAATCTTCTTCCCATTCCTGTCAGCTACCTCTTCACTTTCTTGCTGGTGATTTTTGTATGCAGAAGCTTTTTACTTTGATGTCGTCCCACTTGTTTATTTTCGCTTCTGTTGTTTGTGCATTTGGCATCGTTTCTGACACATTTTTGCTGAGACTGGTGTCAAGGAGCTGTTTCCTTAGGTTTTCTTCGATGAATTTTGCAGTTTCAGATCTTTCGGTCTTTAATCTTTTGTGGTTCATTTGAATGAGTGTAGTAAGTTAGGACCCCAATTTTATTGTCTTATATGTGGACATACTGTTTTCTTCACATCATTTATTTTAAAAGACAATCCTCTTCCCATTGAATAGGCTCCCTCAACAAGTGTTATTGACTGTTTATACATGAATTTATTTGTTGGGCTTTCTGTTCTGGTCCATTGGCCTATGTGTTTGTCTTTATGCTGTTTTAATTATTGTAACTTTGCAATACAGTATGGAATTGGGACGTGCAATGCCTCTAATTTTGTTCTTCTTTCTGAAGGTTGCTTTGGCTATGTGTGTGTGCGTGCATGTGTGTGCATGTACACGCGCATGTCTGTATATGGCTCCATACCATTTTTAGGATTTTTGCTATTTTTTTGAAAAAAAATCAGAATTTTGCTAAAGATTGCACTGACTCTATGGATGGTGGGGTAGTCTAGATATCTTGACAATATTATTGTGCCCAATCCCTGAATAAAGGTTATTATTTTCTTGCTTTGTTTCTTCAATTCTTGTGCCATTGTCTCAGAGTTTTTGGTGTGCCGACTTTCCACTTCCTCAGTTAAATTCATTCCTAGGTGTTTGTTTCTGATGCTGAGTAACTAGGATTCTTTCCGTTGCCTTTCCAGGCAGCTCATATTTATGGAGACATAACCATTTCTATATGTTGGTTCCGTATCCTGCAACCTCACTGATTTCCATTGTTGGCTCTAACAGTGTGTCAGCATTGTCTTTAGGGTTCTCTCCGTATAAGATCATGCCATCTGCAAACAGAAATCTTTCCTGTGTGGATGCCTTTTGTTTCTTGTTGCGCCTGATTGCTCACCTTTTGAGACTTATGATCAGGATTAACCCACTGTCCCTTCTGCCATCTGATGTTTGCTTGAGCGGTCACTGGTCCAGTCCAGGTCCAGGGGGTAAGGAAGTACCTTCCTACTTGGTGGGGATCATGGAGGGTCATTCAGAAAGAACAGCACTGATAGACAGTAAGGTGAGACATGGGGGCCATTTTTGCAAATGTTCTGTCACCAGGATAATGAAGACTTATGGTTGTAGCAGGGATCTAGCTGAATCACTCTGGCTCCACAGCCTGGGTCCTTCACCACTGCCGTGACTATGACTTTCATATCATTTTGATGTACTCAACTTGGCTCGTGTCCCCACCACCACAATGGTCATTTTTGCCAGAAAGAATGAAAGATTCTCATTGGTTAAGTGCAGGTCATATACTCACCACTGGTGGAGGGCCAGAAGTCAGCCCTGCATGTCCTAGAAATGGTATAAAGGAAGTTACACAAGGAATATCATTTTCAGAAGGAGATATAAATGAATGGTAGGACACACAGATCCTATCTTCCAGCGAGAGGGATGTAATAGATGCAACGATATGTAAAGCCATGTCTTCAGACTTGTAGATCTCATGCAAGGAGATGTCACATGTGCTGTCTTTCCTGGCAAAGACTGAGGCATTTTCATTAAATCTATACAAAAGTGGTAGTTGAATAGCCTAAGTGTTATATGGGGATTAGGAAATGGGGCAGAAATATCAAACTTCAAGACTCCAAAGAGAACTGTTCATACTTTAAAAAAAAAATAAACTCTCAGGGGCAAGTAAAGCTTCTGGCCTAAAAGAGATACTTAGCACAGGTGCGCACCTGTAATCCCAGTTACCTGGGAGGCTGAGGGTGGGGGATCACTTGCGTCCAGGGGTTCTGGACTTCACTGTGCTGTACCTCATGGTATCCACACACCTCTCCATCTGAATGGTGACCTCCCTGAGGGCCAGGATACCACCTTCAATTCAGGCTGCCGCAGCAATGAACATCACCAAAACAGCCTGGCCCAGGTTGATACCAGCACACAGACTCCCGTGTCTGGATCGCAGTTGTGACAAAATGGCTAGGATGCTCCATTTGAGCTTAGGTGATCTTATCACAATAAAAAAAAATCACTGATGCCAGGCTCCTCACTGGTGGAGACCCTAAGGGTGACCCCAGGTCTCACCCCTAGAATAGATGTCTGTTCAGAACACAAGCTCAGAGGGTTGCTGTCTGGAAGATGACGTGGGGATTGGGATCTCGGGGTGTCTGAGGTTCACCCAAGATACCGCAGACAAGAAGCTTAGGGCGAGTCCTAAAATCTCCATCATTGTGCTCTTGATTCTGCATTGGAATCTCCATTTTTCATAGGACCCCTTTTCTTGGGATTCTGCTGAAATGCTAGAGTCAGAAAATAAACACTGTAGTTCTCCTGTGCCCGGATATTTTCTTGGCTCTCCGAAGTGACCTCAATCTTGTAAACCTTGCTCTGGATATGATGATCTGATTGCTGGAAACGGCTGTTTCTAAGACCAGAAGGTTGTCTCGTATCATGTTCTCAAGTTTTGGGCTGGTAGAGGAGAAGAAAGAACATAGATTAAAAAAAAACAAACCATATTTGATAACATGAGAGAAAGGGCAAAATGCAGTTTTTACCACTAAACCATGGAGAATAAAGTAGGCACACTTTGGATCTAGAATAGATATTTAACCTCTTGATTGTACTTTCTCTGAATCTGTAAACTCCAGCCTGGGATGAAAAGATGGGGTTGTGATGTGTGCAGTTGTCATGTTCGTTAAAAGAGAAATGTTGGTACATGGCTCAAGGCTAAAGGCTATTCTGTAATTTTGACGATGCTCGCGTTGTGAACAGCAGAGACTGAATGACAAGAGAGAGAGACCATGACATACATCTGTCTAGAAGGACATCGATGGACAATGCCAAGGACACCTTTCATCTTATGTCTGGACTGGAAGATCTTATTTCAAAGTTTGTCTACGTTGCTGGAAGGCAAAAGAAAAGGAAACAAACAGCTTCCTTTCCAAATAGCATTTTTCTGAGCCGTGCTTATATTTTCATCAGCCCAATGCTAGCACATCATTAAGAAAAGTAATCATTGACCTGCCGTGAAGGAAAAATAATGACCAGTGCGGTGTCTTGCCGCCCCCCCCCCCCCGCCCCGTGCTCCCAACCACGCTGTGTATTTTGAAATATCATGGCTAATACAGAAAATATACAGCGCCAGAGAAAAACAACATCAGTTCCCAGTATGAATACATGATCTGCTACTTAATATGTCAGTGTATTTGTCAGGTTGATAACATTAGGCTCCGCTGCGTTCCGTTCGAAGCCTGGCAATATCTGAAGTCTGAGATTGTGCTCCACTAAATTTAATCCATGGGCCTCCGTCATGGAGGGAATCGCGTTAGCACTTGGCAGTTTGTTATGCTGTATAAAATGGACTGCCTTGCGAATACAATCGTGGTTGTAAACGCGGTGGTCAGCAGAGGGGGTGGAATGCATTGTGGAGGTCTCGGGCCGGGTCCAGATGGAATGTATTGAGAGTTTTGCCATTTGGGTGATGATCGATAGCGCCGTGCTCATCCTCCGGGGTCAGGGCGTTCTTCCTGGACTTGGCAATTGCCTGGGAAACTTTGGAAAGGCGGAAAGTGGACACGACGGTGCCGCTGTCCGAATATAGGGAAGTGTCAAAGGCACCAGCCTCTCTCCAAGAGGATTTATAGCACGGATGATTATGTCTCCAGGTAGCAAGGACGCTCACACTCAATTATTGATAGGTTCCCAAGCACCCCCAGTTGGCACTCGCCATCATCCAGTTGTGTTGGTGTCTCCACCCAGGGCGTGGGGTGTTTTGTTGTTCGTTTCATTCAGTTTCCAAACAGCAGCCCATTTTCTTAATGAAATCATTGATTTCCAACCCTCCCACCCCCTTCCCGGAACTGAAAACGGTGTTCCGCAGAGAAAAGGCAGGGATGGCTTCCTTCATCCACACCAGCAGGACCTACTCAGAATTCCCCGCTGGACAACCCGCGTTCTGTTGTGCGGCTGTGACCATCTACACGGTTGGCATGTGCAAAATTTGCAAATGGGCTTCTGAGTTAAAGGGATACGTGCCATGCAGAGAGCGTTTGCGATCATTACGGTTTTAATGCACATGTGTCAGGGGACCTGTTAAATCGCCACGAAGCAGCATTCTCTTGCTTTATGGTGGTGGCTGCCGGATTTATCTTTTTTTCAATTTTGATTAGCTGCATTCCAAGGGAGATGGATGATCTGATCTGGCCAGAGTTGGGTTCCTCTGCTGACAATGCAGGGAGAGCATCCCGAGGAACAAAAATAAATACAGAGGGCTTTAAAGGGTTCTCTTTGTAATAGGGGGTCCTATCTGCTCGTTTCCATGGCTGTACAGTAGGTTAGCAAAAGACACTGCCGACGAAGCTTCCCGGCATTTCCCTAACTCCCGCGTTGTTCCCTTTCCTTCTGGTATTTCATTAAGCTGATCAATTCAGTTCCACCCTGTTCTACAGAATGTGGGGCTTCCAGGGGCTGAAGGAAGGCTCGCTGGAGGCTTACAGATGCTCTGATGACTGGCGGGAAGGTGGGGATCTGTCTTGGGAGCGCTTGGGGGAATGGACCCAAGACGGGGCACAGCGGTGCGATCTGTTCTCACTGAGCACGAAGTAAGATGGATGGCTTCGTATCTCTGATGCCATTGCTTACATTGTTCCCGAGCTCGAGCAGACGAAAGGGTTCTGTGCATACTGAGGGGTGTGTTTTTGTAATGAGGGAGAAGAGACAGAGCAATAAGAAGATAATTAAGGTAACAACTTGTGAAAAATGAAAGCGTTTCCCTCTTTCATTTTTGAATCTTTGAGCATAAACTTTGTAGTTGTTAATTTAATTGCTGCTGTTCGCTGCCTCCCTGTAGAATATTGAGGATTAATCATCTGCTTCATTCCAACAAGAGATAAGGCCTATGTGAATTGAAATTTTACCAATTTAACCCTGTCTTCCTCCTAATATGACATGATTAACATTTTTCAATTAACCACATGTAATTATTCTGAAGGCCTCATTCCTCCCCTTTCAGTCTTTTCGACTTTAGATCGGCCTTTGCAGGTAGCTTGGATCTGGAGAGCGCCAAGGCGGCCCCGTGTCTTCCTGTTCTGTGAGGAGCACACGGGTCCACCCGCGTCAGGTGGATTTGTTTCTGGATCTAGAAATGCGCCTCCCTTCCAGCCCCCGTGTTCGTGTCTGCCTGCACTTCCCCAAACCGCAGTGCTGCAGGCTTGAAGCTCATGCTGTGGTCAGAGCGGTGAGTCAAAGACCTAATGCTTCCGAGGTGAGCGTTTCAAAGGGAGGGGATGGTGACCAGTGGTTCCCAGGCCAGGTTGCCGGGCACAGGAGAAGCTGTTCTCCCTGCCCAGCCCAATATGACAGCAGTCACCAGGGTCACTGGCACGACTTGAGGGCAGTGTCTCAGCCACGCTGCCCATGTCCATGTGTCCATGTAACTGATGGCCCCTACTGGAGCATGCACCTGGAGAGGGTCCCCTGCATTGCAGGCTGCAGCGTCTGACAGCCCTGGATGGAAGATGGGTGAATGGGTAACCTCCCTGGGATGTGCTCAATCCCAAGAGGGTCTTCTCAGCACTTACAGGGCCAGTGTTGCAAAGACTAAAGAAGGGTGGTGCCCTGAATCCAGGTGCCAGCCCTCTTCTCCCCTCATCTCTGCCTGCTAGCTCCTCTGGGGATTCATCAGATGCTTTCTAGCTTTGGAGAACTTGTTCTGACCACCACAAAGAGCCTGGAGAAACCAGACCAGGGGCAGCTTGTCAGCCCAAAGCCCTGCCCCTGGCTATCCTGT
>PVHY01025817.1:0-17945 GCA_004024945.1 Uropsilus gracilis
TTTCTGCTAGAATGATTTCTTCTAGGTACATCCAGGTTTCCATAAATTCATCAAATTTGTCATTTTTAATTGATGAGTAATACTCCATTGTGTATATATACCACATCTTTTTCATCCACTCATCTGTTCTGGGGCATTTGGGTTGTTTCCATGTCCTTGCAATTATAAATAGTGTTGCAGTAAACATCCGAGCACAGGTGTCCTTTTGTACCCACACTGAGGTCTCCTTTGGGTAGATTCCCAGAAGTGTGACTGCTGGGTCAAATGGTAATTCCATTTTCATTAGTTTGAGGGTTCTCCATACTGCTTTCCATAGTGGCTGGACGAGTTTACATTCCCACCAGCAGTGTAAGAGTGTTCCTTTCTCTCCACATCCACGCCAACACTTGTTGCCTGTTTTTTTTCATGTGGGCCATTCTTACTGGTGTAAGGTGGTATCTCATTGTGGTTTTGATTTGCATTTCTCTGATTGCTAGTGATACTGAGCAATTTTTCATGTGTCTGTTGGCCATTTGTATTTCCTCTTTGGAGAAATATCTTTTTAGTTCTTCTCCTCACTTTTTGATTGGGCATCTTGTTTGTTTTTGTTTAGTTGTGTGAGTTCCTTGTAGATCAGTGTTATTAATCCCTTATCACTCTTGTGGAGGGCGAAAGTTTTTTCCCATTTGGTTGGGCTTCTTTTAGTTTTTTCTTTTGTCTCTTTTGCCATACAGAAGCTTTTTAGTTTGATGAAGTCCCATCTAAGTCTTTTATTTCTTTTCCACATCTATCATGCCATGAATTCATAGGGAACAGGTTCCAGCAACTCAGGTTCCTTTCCATTAGTCCTCACAAAGTATGTTCCTCTAGGTGGAGCAGGCTGCTGGTTCAGCTGAACCCAAGTACCTACCTTTCTCGTGGCTTCCTTTATTTGGGGGATGGGGGCTGCGTTTTCATTCACATCTCAGGAAGCTATCTCAGCTCTTAGAGTGATTACTGTGTTCAATATGAACATCAATTCTCTTTACTTGTCTACAACAATGAAAGCTGCATACTGGGTCATATTATAGACTTCTCCAGTTTTGCCATGGTAACACTTGTGGGGCATTCCTTTTGGAACTGTGCCCATGCCCTTGATGTCTACAATATCACCTTTCTTGTAGATTCGCATGTATGCGGTCAAAGCAACGACTCCATGTTTTCTAAAAGACCTAGAAAACATATAACAGGTGCCTCATCTCTTTCCCTTTGTGTTGGTCATTTTAGCAACTTACTGGTAGATGGCAGTTCTGACCGAAAACCTTCCAGCCTGTTTTTTAAGCAGCATCACCACTTGACATTTTTTACTCTCAGGTTATGAATATTCTATTTCTCCATATCCTTGCCACTCCTTGTTTTTATGTTTTTGATAATAGCCCTCCTAGTGGGTATGTAGACTGCTCTAAATTTGTTTTTATACAAAGCATTCGCATTTTAAGCATACATTCATGGTCTTTCACATGTACAGCATGTTTGTACCATCATGCCACCATTTAATTCCAAAACATTTCATCACTCCAAAAAGAAACCCCACGGAACTGAACTTTCACTCCCAATTTTCTGCCATCTCCCAGCCATAACTTACCTACTTTCTGTCTCTCCCATTTGCCTATTCTGGACATTCCATGTATATGGAATCATATGTGCTCTTTTGTAACTGACTTCTTTCATTTGGTATTTTCAAGAGTCATCCATGTTGTAGCATATGTGTTCCTCATTCCTTTTTAGGCTAAATAATGTCCAACCGGATGAACTTAGTGGTTTAAAGCAACTGATGCCCCCTCTTTCACAAACAAGCATGCAGTGGCCTGTAGGCATATGACACTTTCTAGTGCTTCCATCAAATGATAGCAGATCTATTATTATGCAAGTTAGGTCTGAATTATTTAGTGAGGGCTGAAAAATTCATTTTGGTTTACTTTTTAAATAGCCTGGTTCTTTTGACTTATGTAACAGATGTGATCCATTGCAAGAATTTAAAGTTGAGAATATAATTTTGTTGCATTAAGACTTTTTCAAAAAGATACAAAATAAGAATTTATATTGTTCTTTTATCTGCAGATATCTTTTCCAGTTACAATGCCTGTGAAGGGAAGCATTTTATTTGTAGAAAGACAGGCTAATTTGAAGCCATTCCTTTTATAGGCTAGTATACAGTTTAATGAAGATAACAGCAGGTATCTGAGCTATATATATTTACAGGGTAGTATTTAGTCATATAAAAGAACAGAAGGAAAGATATTTATATTTCAAAATAACAGGATTTCAGTTAGAGCAAGTTTAATATAATTAATTGACATTTAAAGACTTCAGGTTTAATGCCTAGATGTCCAAATAAACTAATTTTCTTGTTGACAAAGTATGGTAGAATTGTTCTTTCTATTCATATGTAATCAATGGTTATGACACACTATGAAGAAGATACTTAAAGCTTTTTAACACATGTGAGGGTCCAGGTTAGCACCTTAATATCAGCAAATGCCTCCATGTTTTCCCCAGCAGGGGATTCTAAGTCATTATGTTCGGTAGTCACTTTGAACACTGGTGTAACCTGAACCATTGCTTCTAGAGACAATAAGAGCTAAATTCCTGCAAGCCTCTGATCACATTTTCATCAACCAATGAATATATAATGTGTGTTATTGTATAAAACTATTTAACATTTGTTGTTGATTCATTAACATTGAGCCAGCAATATCATATTCATACTTAGAGAGTTAATCTAGCACACATATTTTCTCCCCCCAAACCATAATTACTTCCTTATACTTAAACACATTAGGAAGCACTTTAACACTCTGTTACGGGACCATTTTAAATAGTGAAATCACCAACACAAAAAATGCAAAAAATGCATTTTTGAGCAAAATATTTGCATTTTGCACAAACATGTAAATAAATGTGACATTAACCAGATCTTAAAAAAACAACACATTTGCAATATGAGAGTTGAGGATCAAACTCAGAGCATCATCTTGTTCCATCTCTCAGGTGAGAATTATGTGTGTCTGTGACTAGAATGTTTTGTTCCCATGCACATTATATGCCTATCAGTCACAGAGAAAGTACATTATTGATTTTGGAATTACAATATACTTTGCCAGTAACTGAATTTGCAAATATATAATTCCCGAGTCATGAGGATTCACTGTAAATACTTCCTGCAGTTAAGTTGCAAAGTCATTGCCATCCATATTTCAGTGATCAAAGTAAATCACAGGACTTGACGAACCTCAAGTGTGAAAGGGCAACCATGTTGTATTCTCAAGAAAGCACAGATATTGGGAATGAAACACTGGCCTCCATTGCTGATATTGTTTAGTCATCTGCCAATTGTTTATTCCATGCTTGTAGCAGATTTTACTTTGTAATGATCGATGTGACATTACCTTCCATTTGACATGCATTTTATAATATGTTAACCTTATCTCCCTTTGGGTGTTTTAAGTCTATGCTTCCTTTCCTTGAACTTGATCAAGTTTGTGGCTACAGGGAAATAACACTGTGTGACCAGATCATTATAGACTTTAATCTAGTTCTTTTTGGAACCCAACAAATATGCTTAAGGGAACCCCAAGATCCTTGGAGAAACAAGTACCATCCCTAGCTGACCCTTACCATTCTGTCAACCAAACAATGGGCGTAATAATTTTGACCCTGAACTACCACACATGTGAACAACCAAGTATTTCGATGACTTCAGTCCCTAGTCAGTGAGACTCCTTCACATGACCTTGATACTTCCAAATTGAAGACCAAGAGGTCATCAAGCAGACACAAGCTATCTCCACAGTACCCACAGAGTCTGTGAGTATAAAAAAAATCATTTTTTAAATGCCACTAAGTTTGGAATGACTTAATTTTCAGGAATAGTAACTAGAAGAGTATCTTTGATGTAAAGTGCTATAGTAAATATTGGTGGGTTTTAGCAATGAATTAAATTTGGTCCCACTCTTCACATATTTTACTGTCAATGTCACTGTTTATGCCAAGCTCATTCTTTACACACAATGGAATTAAATATTGGTCTTTTTATAGTTGCTACTTTAAATATAAGAACTTTAAAATAGGTAGTACCTTTGTATTCTAATACGAAATATACTCTTTTGCTAGTCTTCTTTAGTTTTAGGGAGAATTATAAAAGTCATCCATTATTTAGGCACAAAACAACCCAGGAAGCTGCTTTTATACTAAGCACTTTGTTGAGTGCCTGATATATAATTGCTTGATAAATGTTGTATGAATTTATTAGAAACACAGATACTGAGTGTTCTTTGGAGCACCTGTGTAACACTTGTCTCATGAGTTATACCAGATGAAGAGACATTTATTGAATGCAGGGTTAGGGATAAGGAAGCTAAGATCTAAAGCTGGGAATATCTTTAAAAACTAAAGCATCAATTCTAATCAATGATAGCCCTGATATAACTTCTGAGACTATGGCACAAATGTTTATGTGAGGACTATCCATACTGATTTGAAAAGGTTCATACTTTGAAGTAAAAGTAGACAACTAAATACACAACTACATAGTTCATATGCCTCAAAAGTTCTTCAAAGAAACTAAATCCTCAGCTGGGAGGAAATAATTTTGACCCTTAACATTAATTTTTTCCTTCTGATTTAAAAAATATATATTTTCCTTCTGATTTTAAAAAGAAATTAAAGCATTTTCCTGGACCACTAAAAATAATGTGCATTTTAGGGATCAAACCTGCTGTGACTGATTGACAGGTACACTCTTGTCTCATCCGCACACAATTTAGACATTTTAGTTTCCCTTAGGAGTGAAACACTTGGGATGATAAATACAGAGAGGAATTAGCCTTTGCTGCACCCTTATGGAAGACCTATATTTTAATATTGGCTGCTTCTAAGAACCTTTTGAATCAGATCCAATTAATGTGATTAAACAGGAAATTATGAAAATTTTTGAATGAAGGCTGTTCAAAGATTTAAATCGGAATGCTTATTTTTTTCTTGTCTTGTTCAGAAGCAGATGCAGAAAACAAGCTAATGTTGTCCCTTCAAGACGTCCAACTATGCATATTATCTGAAAAGTCTGTGGTATTTGCAGAAGGGAAAGATACGTTTTAGCTTCTTTAGCTTCTTCTATTACAGCTATTCAGCACTGCACTGAGAACACAGAGCAACTCAGATAATTGTTGCTACTGATGCCTGATGATGATACCAGAGGAGTGAAAAAAAAAAAAAAACCTATGTAAATTATCTTGAAATTTAAGGCCAGCACGGTGGTGCGTGCCTGTAAACGGGAGCCTAGGAAGTCGCCCGCAGCGGGGGACCAGGGATCATGGTTCGAGTCCTGCCAGGGGCTCATAGCGAGACCTAGTTCCAAAAAAAAAAAAAAAAAATAGCTGTACATGGTGGCGTGCACCTGTAATCTCAGCTACCTGAAAAACTGAGACAGGGGATTGCGTGAGTCTGTGGTACCTCAAGCAATGTGAGCCTGTGGTTCCAAGGGCAAAAATAGCGAGACCTAGCCAAAAAAAATTACCTTGAAATTTAAGAAGAAATTCAGCTCTTGATACACAATATTGAAAAATATACTTAATATTTTTTTTAAATATTGGGTCACGTATACCCAATCATGGGAGGGGCACAACACTACAGGTTCTGGTCATAGGGGCTAAAGGCAGAAAAGAGTGAAAATCCCTGATAATTCATTTACCCTACACAGTCTTTTCCTTGTCATGACGGTATCACTCTCAGAGCAGGATTTTTTCATTTTCACCAAGTTTAGTTTATCGACATTTCTTTCATGGACTGGGCTTTTGGTGTCTACCTGAAATGTCATTACCAAATCCAAGTTCATCTACATTTTCTACGATTTAACTTGGTCTGATACTTCCAACTACATTTGTGCCATAGCTGAGTCTGGCTCTAAAGTCTGCTCTATCATGCTCACCTGGTGGGGTTTGTTTTGCTTTTTTATTTTACTGCCTTTTAATATACTTTGCAATATTTTTCAAAAGGTAGGCTTGACATAGTGGTTGAAAGGAACAGAAGCAAATAGACTTTAAAATACGTGGTGAGGAGGATGGATACAATCTAGTCCTGTGATTGGGTCCGGACCATTAGTGGAGTTGTGTCCTGGGCTGTTTATTTTCAAATAACCTCCCCCCCCTTTTTGGGAGGGGTGGTGTTTTTTTTTTTTTCTCCATAAGAGGAACAAGCCAGCATGGACCAGCTGGGATGGAGAATTTTTCTTTTCCCGGATCAATCAGTTGAGATTAGTTTTTCCTGTGGGTAGGCATTGTTAACAGAATATTCTGGCTTGTTTAAAAATGGCTCCTCCCCCCCAACATACCCACACCCACCCCACCCCGCCACCCTCTATAGCCTAGTAGTTTCTGTCAGATCTGTCCACTCTGAGCTCCAATAGTTACAAGCCAAGTGGCCCCACAAACACTGCTTCCGTGGAGGCTTCTGCTATGGTGAGTTGTGATTGTTTGTATCCATGTCACTATTTTGGCGATAGCGTTTGGCCATAGCGGTTAGCTTTGTGACTTCAGTTTGGTGGTTGTTGTAAGAACAGTTGTTAATTTTCCAGTTTGTTCAGTTTATCTTGTTAGTATGGACAGATGGTGCCAAGCTCCTCATACGCCAGGCCAGAACTGTACTAATTTTTCTCTTTATAAAATGATACTGTAATATTTATTTTTTGATCTGGTGTAGAATTTAGTGAAAAGATCAACACTCTTACTTCCTCCTAATTTTAATCTCTGGTTACAGTAATTTCCCCCCAAAATACTTCTGAATGGTTGACAATTTAGCTCTTTTGTTTGTGAATTTTCAACTGTTGTTCTGGGTGTTCTATAAACCAGAACCACCCACGTTCCAGAGTTGTATGAACATTCAAACAAGCACATGCTGTTCAGGTGGTGGTTTCTAATGTTCCGCGTGCAAATACTGCTTTTTGTGTTAAAGTTAGTGATTTCTCAGGAACTAGAATGTTGTGTTATAACTATAATAAAGACTCAAAGTTACATTTACAGATCTGTTCTTCTCAAAACCTGTTACATCTGTCCACACTGAAGCTTGGTTTTATTGTTTTGTTTACTCACCTTATCTAGAGTAACAGTTTTCTGCTTTTACCTGCCTATTAACATTGCTGATGTTTATTCCCATTTAATTATTCTGGTGGGTCCTAGCATCAAATATTTATCAAAGTTGCTGAAGTAGCACTGAAATTCCGTGGACCATAGCTGGGGTCAACAAACTTTATTGTTAATGGAATGGCTGATAGTCTAGACTTTAAAGTTATACAGTCGCTATTAAAATTACTTCACTTTGATGTAGCAGCCTTAGGCAAGTGGGTGTGGCTGTGTTTCAGCCATGGTAGAGTTGTCTTCATGTGTATTTCATGAACCACTTTTTCGTTATTTTTGTCAACCATTTAAACATGTGAGACTCATATCTCTGGGATGTGCAATAACAGGTGAAAGTGGGGTCTGGCTTGTGGGCTGTAGCAGGGTGGGCAGCCTCTGGGACTGGTTTCTGTTTCACAGTTTCAATTTGGTTTCATAAGAAAAAACATTTTCTTTCTTACATCTCAGGTAACATTTTAAATGAGGACTTATTTTTCATTTTTATTTTTTAATTAATTCATAAATATGTTTCACATCTTTGTATTCCCCAGGAATTACCACCACCTTCCCTCCCTGATTACTTCCCACCCCCACCCCCTCCTTGTATTCTTTAGTTTGGTTGTTAGTTTGCTGAGGACTTTTCCACCTAGCCTTTTGCTTGTTTCTCCTGTTACCCATATAATAGTGAAACTATTTGGTTTCTGTCTTTTTCTTTCTGACTTGTTTCTGCTAATATGATTTCTGAGGATTTATTTTAAATATCTTATCAGAATACTTAGACATGACGGTGCGTTCCTTAATAGATTTAGAAATGGAAGCAGCTGGGAAGCTTTAGTTTGCAATAAGCCTGGTTTACATCTGTAAAGATTCTCACATTAAAATAGGCAGTTGTAGGGTTAATTGATCAATTCAGGTGATTTTCATCTTTCTGTTATCTCCTCAAACTAGTCATGATGGCTTTCTTCCTCCATGGTTACAGGAGGGCTGAGCAGAACCAAGTATTACATGCAGACATGTGACATCTAGCAGAGAGCCAGTGCATTTCCTTCCGTGTAGTTATTTTTTAACAATAAATAAATAAAATAAATATCCAAGCAACCTTTTCTAGAATGAGACTCTCCTATGTTTATCTCCCTTAGGTTCTACAGGCTGAATAACTTCCTGGTGGAGAGATTGAGATCACTAGATTAGCTGTTGTGAGGCATTCCTGGTTTTGAAAGAGAACTGACAGAGGAGTTTAGAATCTCAGGACCAAATAAGCGTTCTGTAAGCAAGGAAGGAAGAGGAGTGGCAAGAGGGAGAGACTTGGGCATTTCACGAGGAACTAGACTCATAGGGTTAAAAATTATCTGAAGAAGGTTGTCTGCTTAGCTTCTCATGTCCATTTGTTTATTTACTTAAAGACCACTAGGGAATTAGTCAGTACAATTTTACTGAAAGAAATGTATTGATTTTTTCACTCCAATTGGTCATATTTTGTTTCAGTGCTCAGGGATACTGTTATTTCTGTTAGATTACATTTAAAAAGTGATGTATTCTATTTTGGTCTACTCTTATTTTTTAAAAACTATGCTGTGATGCATATTTAGCACAAAGATATTCAAGTCAGAAAGGTTTTTAAATAAGCCAACTTTGTCATTTGAACCATCAGTTAATTCATTTTACATTTTATATTGTGAAAAGCAATACAAATCATTTCCCTCCAAGAGTAGATTTTTTGGGGAGAACACTGGGATCAAAGAAAGGGGCTCTCTAAGGAGAAACCAAGCTTTTCTCAGGTTGACCTGGAGCTATTGAAATTGGACTAGTTACTGATCCTTCCTGATTTCTAGTTTTGACATCTGTAAAGTGGGACTTTTGAATGATGTGCCACTTATGGTTTCTGTTAGTGTTAATCTACATTTCTGTTAGAGTTAATCTATGTTGGATCGTATGATCCAACATATTCACCTTTGCTTTCCATGATGAGGCTGATTTCTACTGTGTTACTGCTGTTGGGTGAAAGTCACACATTCGGAGAATATATCACCTACCATAACATGTTACGCCAGTAACTCCTTGTCTTGTCACAGAGCTGTAGGACAACTCCTGCTGTTCTCATGGGAGCCAAACCCACACATGTAAACCAGATCCTAGGAAGCAAACCAGAAGACAAGTAAGCAAGAGTCACAATATGTAGGAGTCATGTAGAAGCTTTATTATTTTTTAAAATGTTTGTGCATTTCTGTCCTTTCATTAATATTTAAGCTTATTTCACCATAATTTACAACATAATTGACTAGTTCCGTGACCTAGAAATATATTTACCTCCTAGAACTCCTTTTTTACAGTTTAAAAGGACAGGTTTATTAGGAAAAGGACAAAGAGAAGCACCTGCACAATCACAGGTCGGTAGGAGAACTGCATTTCCCTACAAATCCTGAAGCCCTCACCCAGTAATGAAACCATTACAAGGTCCTGAAAAACTTGTGTAGGACGAAAAATTTTCTTTGGTGCAAAAGCAGTTGCCATTGGTCTGTCTAGCATTTAGCATTTTTCTTTCCCTTCAGAGTTAATTCTCTTATGTTCACAAAAAAATTAACAATTCTATTTTTTTCCCTTAATTTGCACAAACTTTCCTTATTTTGCTCAGGTGTGTTATTTTAGAAAGTTCAGTCATCTTTAGAACAATCTGAGAAAAACTTTTCCTCAGGACTTTAAAAATGGGTTAACATTTGTCAAACTTTCCCTCCCCCCAGTTTAAGGGCGTTGCACTCATCCAATGAGCAGTGACTTCTCAGGGGTAGAGGCCGGCTCCTTTCTCCATGGGCTTGATTTAGATTGATGAGCTGTGTGGGGTTTTTTTTTTTTTTTTTTTTTTTTGAGACTAGGTCTCGGCTATTTTTGCCGGTGGAACCACAGACTCAAGCGATCCCCAGCCTCAGCTTCCCAGATAGCGGGGATTACAGGCACATGCCACCACACCCAGCTATATATTTTTTGGAACCAGGTCTCACTACGTGCCCCCCGTGAGACTCAAACTGCGATCCCTGGCCCCGGCCGTGGCTTTCTAGGCTGCCGCTTACAGGCACGCACCACCGTGCCTGGCCGGGTTTTTGTTGTTGTTTGTTTGTTTTTCATTTTTAAGAGACTAGGTTTCACTGTGTTGCCCAAGGTTGTCTTGAACCCGCGGACTCAACTGATCCCCAGCCTCAGCCTCCCGGGTAACTTGGATTACAGGTGTGTGCCACCACATCCGACTGAGCTGTTTTAAATGTTTTCCAGCAGCTGTTTATATTCGCCTGTCGGGTCTGCATGAGTCCTCTTCACACTGAAGGACCTTGTCTGCAGCCGCTCGGGGGGGATTCCCGGTGGCTTCTTCATAGGAGGGCGGTAAACACAGCGGCAGGGAATATGTGTCTCGCGGCAGAGGAGAGTAGGGGAAGATCTGCTCACTGTTCCAAGGCAAACCTGGCAGGAAGTCAGTCACCTCTCCTGCCGCTGGGTGCTCTTGGAGGTCGATGCTGAAGGCCTGACCCTGGGGTCCTGGGGCCTTGCAGTGGTGGTACAGGAAAAGCAACAGAAAGGCTAGGAAGAGCAGGACGGTGGCTGGAAGGAGGATACACAGGAAAGGCACCACATCTTCTTGGGTGGAGCTAATTTTCTGAGCACCCTGGAGTTTGGGAATAAAGATGAGTTAGGAGATGGGACAAAGAAGATTGGTTGGCTTTTGTTTTCATCTTTCATTATACGTATAATCATGTACTCTAAAGATCACGATAATCACCATATCAGTGAGCTCTAGTTTCCATGAGGTGGTGAATTTATATGATAAGGTATGAATTTAGAAAATGTGGACATAGACTGATGATTTTCTAGTGTTTCCACTAAACAAAAATGGAATAATTTTCAGTTGGTAGATTCACCATTCTTTTAGAATCACAACTCTTACTGTTCTCAATCTAGTTAGACTTAGGCAATAATGTATTACCAAGAAAAGAGCATATAGAAATTGAGTTCTTCAATTTTGAAGCAGAAATTGATGTTGTTTATGGGTTCATTTCAATACAAGTATTTGAAATCTGAGTTGATATCTGATCCTTATGATGACTGAGACTTTAAAATTTCTTCAACATTTTTTTGCAACCTAGGATAAATATGGACATTTTTGATTGTTCGGCAAACTGAAAGGTATCAGTTTTATAGTAGTATCTCACAAAAGCAATAATTCCTGAGTAGAAAAAAATAATAGAATACTCATGATCTGCTTCAACAGCAGTGTAGAAGGCAATATAGGAAAACAAATACCATTCCAACTTGCACAGACTCTGCTTTAAATAAAGCTACTAAGAAATAATGTTGTTGCTGAAAAACAAAGCATATAACAAATATAAATGTTAAAGGAAAAGAAAAAATTGTAGCCTTATAATGTGTTTTAAACAAACAAAATACTAAATTCTTTCATTATTCAAATAAAGCATAACAATGACAATGGGGATTCTTACCTTCATTTTGATAGAAAAGACATGTTTGCTCATGACTTCTGAAGAGAATGACTTATCTGGTTTTTAATCTTTCTATTCTCTAAAGAATTTAGTGTGTTATTTTGATTAAAAAATAGGTGGTCTATTTTATACTACCAGATGTCTTGCCCTAGATAAAATATGAGGCAAGATATTTAACTTAAATATGCATAGAAATTGTGGGGTTTCTTTTGGGGGGGGGAAGCAGAGCAGTGTCTTTGGGTTCAAGAACTCTGACTTTTAATTCCCAGCAGACCTTCCATTATCTGTGTCATGAGGGGTCATTCATTTGCTCCCTCTGGACCTGGCTTTTATTTTCTATGGAATGGAAATAATTAACATAAGTTTGGAGGATTCGCATGGGAGCTTCATGAACCAATATGTAAAAAGCAGTTGGTGAATACTAGGCATTTATGTATTTATATTTTAGAGAAATTTATATATTCATATAGTAGGGATACAAAAGGTCAAATTTATTAGAAAATAAAACACTAATCGGCCAGGCACGGTGGCTCGTGCCTGTAAGCTTCAGCCTATGAAGTGGCTGGGGCTAGGGATTGCGGTTCGAGTCCCGCCTGGGGCACATAGCGAGACCTAGTTCCAAAAAAAAAAAAAAAAATAGCTGGGCGTGGTGGTGCGTGCCTGTAATCCCAGCTACCTGGGAAGCTGAGGCTGGGGAAGGCTGGGGATTGCTTGAGTCTGTGGTACGGTACCCTGGGCAACAAGAAACTGCAGTTCCACGAAATAGCGAGACCTAGTCTCAAAATAAAATAAAATAAAATAAAAATAAAACACTAAAGATAAACAGAAGTCTAGAGTTGTATTTATTAAGGCTGAGAAAATACAGTGAACACAAAATCCAGCATTAATGTTTGTATTTTAATGAGCATGTATCTTCAGAAAATATTTTGTATTTTGGGTGTGTGATATTTGTATTTCTAAATAAAGCTTTCTTTTCATTCTCTCAGCTAATCTATCAGAACTATTCACTTAAAATGTGGTGTAATAAGGGCCTGTGATTACTATGAGTAGATGAACTCAGATTTACTACAATTATAAAGAAATTTTGTTGACTTTAAAACTCTAATATTGAATCATTCTTCAGCTTTGATAAATATGAACTATTATGCAGTATTTTTCCTTATTAGTATGACAATAATTTCTAATCAATTGACAGTAGCTTTTACTCTATGATATATATGTACCCTGTAAATTCAGTGTGCATAGACTATGAAGAAATGGTTCTATTTAAAAGATGTTACACAGTAAACCCCATTGTTTGTAGTTAATACTTACAGCATCATCGGTGGAACAAAAATTAGCCAAAGGAGAAATTCCAGTGTTCTTCCTTGCTATGACTTATACTTCTTTGGTTGAGTTAAATCTGTCCAAATACCAGGTGGCCCAGATTTAACATCAGAAGAGTCATCTGATAGTCAATTTGGGCAATTTCTTGAGGTAAATTTTTCATTTCCATTTGAGAGATGCACGGATAAAGGATACAAGGCAATTATGATTACCTTGATTTACTATTTAATAATTCATGGTTCAGTGGTTCAAACTGGGAATTTTTTTTAACACAACAAAGGATACTCTTTCTAGCTATTTCTGACTTGTTTACTTACCTCCGAATATCTTATAGCTTTTAATATTTCTCTGTGCATATTGTATAAAGGGTTTTGTTCAGGGAATATCTTGACATATCCAATTAAAAGGTTAATATCC
Organism: Uropsilus gracilis; assembly: GCA_004024945.1. Taxonomy (NCBI): domain Eukaryota; kingdom Metazoa; phylum Chordata; class Mammalia; order Eulipotyphla; family Talpidae; genus Uropsilus; species Uropsilus gracilis. The sequence continues at coordinate 13,355 of PVHY01025817.1, forward strand.
AAAGAATATAGTATATATGCATATACATGTATATGATATTATATACACACACACACACACACACACACACACACTTTTCCTTTAAATTGTGGTTATGGACAACTTAAATACCAGTCTTACCAGAGGATTTTCCAAACACAAAAATATAGGTCTCTCTCTCTCTCTCTCTCTTTCTCTCTCTCTCTCTCTCTCTCGTTTTTCTCTTTCTTGAGGGACAGTTATCATTCATTTCCCCTCTGATCCTAAAATTGAGTTTTTAGAAATGACTGCAACTCTATTTCCTAATGCTGCCTCAGATTGAGCTTTCTTAGCAATTTGCAAAGCAACTGTCACATTTTCTATCTCCTTCACCCAGTGCTTCCCTTCCTGAGGTGAGAGGCTTGGTTTCTGCTCTGAGAAATTGTTCATTTAACAGCTAGAGAAATAAGGGGAGTCTCTTTCTTTTACACAGGCAGTCATTGCTCACTGAGCAAAGAACATGTGAAAATGTGCTGGCTCCTGGCTTCAGGTATTATTTAATAGAGTTGATAGATCCAGTTTTCTTAGAATTTATTTGTGGCAAGCTTTACTTGAATTTACCATTGTTAAAGAATCCAACTTGGAAGTTCCTTCCTTCGACATGCCAATCAGTGATTCAGTGAATCCATCAATTCAAATCTTTCTCATCCCCAGAATATCAAATGTTGCACAAGTTTTAAGTTTTAAGATCTTAAAAATACAGGCACTGTTGGTTTTAAAGCTGACCAAGATACTTTGGGAAAGGAAAGACATAAGCCAGAGTACAGACCTGGGGCTGGGCTTCCAGAAGAGGTACGCTGGGCTCGCTAGTTAGCCACTCATATGTCCCCCGACCAGCGTGTCCAAACTTCCTCCAGCTGCTACCCAGCAGTCCCCGCATGTTTGCATCCACAGGAGCACTGGTCCTCCACCTCACTGCCCAGATTTCAACAAAGCTGCTTGTTCTGGCCAGGAGCCAACTTGAATGTGCTTGGCTGATGGCTGTTGATAAACTTGGTCTGTGGTGAGTGGCAGCAGGGCAACGAATCCAACCAGAGTCCTCTCAGAACCGACAGTAGTTCAATCCAGTGCTTCTGGCTTTGTTTTTGTGGCCTTTCTCACTGGATCGGGTGGCATCAGATATCAGATGTGGAACAGATTTCAAACAGAAGATTCTCTGCCTTTGTCTTCTTACAGTGCCATGAACAAAATGTTGTTTAGATTTCATTGTAAATAAGGCCCCTCTTTTCCCCTTCCCACATTCCTTTCCAGAGATGTAACTGAGCAGGGAAACTACCTAAGCTGACTTGCGTTTATTCTTTCCGATTCTGTAGTGTAGAAAAGAGAGGTAAGTGGTGGGGAATCAGGACTCATTAATAATATGTTAGTGAGTTTAGATGAAAGACGCTAATGATAAAGTTGTACAGAAGCCAGACAGACAATAGCTCCTATTATTTGGATGGACTGTTTCACAGTTTCAATTAAGAGATAAATTACCAGTGCGTAAATATTATTGTCTGATTACCTTGTAGACTTAACTATAACTATTAGGCTTAAACATTGAAACATTGAATGTTTTTTGACATTTTACACCCAGAATATATTCAGGGAACATTTTGGATTAATTAGCAACTTTCATAAGCCAGAGCATTTTGGAATAACTTGAATGTTCAGAACTTCTGAAGGATGATAAAGTAAAAATTTATCATGTGGTAATCTAAGTGGAGATAATCTAAGTGGAGATAATTTAAGTGGAGAAATTGCTTGCTTCTAGATTCTGGTATGTACATTCGGAATCATCATACGTGAAAAAGAAGAATGTCAGTTTCCCGTAATACTGAAAAAAGGAGAATGTAAAACAAAGATATATTTTCTATAAAATTGTATAACTCAAGGCTCAAAATCATATAAATAGGAAATATTTTTTAATGAAGAATCACTTTGTATTTCACAGATTACTGTGAAAAGAGGTTTTCTTAAATATTTTTGTGTTCAACTTGTCTCCTTTAGGTTGAAAATAAAACCTATTATTACATGTGGCTTTCTTAGGACAGGAAGTTAGTGATGATGACAAATGAGTTTAAGACTCAAAGGAAATAAGATAGCTAGTCCAAACTAAGGAATTGAAGCCTAGAGAAGTGCAGTGACTTGCTGAAAGTGAGAATTAGTAGCATAATTGTTCCTAAAACTTTGGTGTCTTGGCTTAATATTTTGATACTGCTATTCTCTTTAACCACAAGTGGGGAAGATTTTGATGATTCATTGTACAAGGAGACACCATAGAGCTGAATTTTGCTGTTTTGGGTTTTTTTTTTTTAATTAGATGTTAGCTACATACGAAATACTAGTTTAAGGAACACAACATAACGATTCACCATTTAACCACATTGTGAAATGATCATCACCTAATCTAGTTATAATAGTGTTATCTATCACCACTTACAACAGTTATAGTGACTTTATGGCTCATCCATGTTGTTGCAAATGGCAAGATTTCATTCTTTTTAACAACTGACTAGTATTCCATCTTTTGCAAGAGATTTTTGTATTTAAACATTTGCTGAGGTAACTTTGGAATATTTTATTCTGCATATTTACTGAGATTTTAACATTTAGCATGTCATGACTGGATGGCTTTCTTTTAGTGGACTAAATTCAGCTTTAAATGTGTGGCCTTTTGGCCTTTCTCACTGGATCAGGTGACATCAGATATCAGATGTGGAATAGATTTTAAACAGAAGATTCTCTGCGTTCATCTTATTACGGTGCCATGAACAAAATGTTTAGATTTCAATGTAAATAAGACTCCTCTTTTCCCCTTCCCACATTCGTTTCCAGAGATGTAACTGAGCAGGAAAAGAGATGTAACTGAGCAGGGGGAGGGAAAAATAAATATGTACTCAGCCTTGCAGTTATACAGGTCCTTATCAAAGCACTGTTTCCATCTGTGTGTCTGGATGCTGAAGTCATGATTAACTGGTATTTTTTTTTCTTAATTAAGGTTCTCAACCACTGGCTCAGGGTCTGTGAATAGGTTTCAAGGAGTGATGGACACTCTATACTTTGCAGATATGTTCTATTTTTGGGGGAAGGGCTTAGTTTTCATTGTCTTCCCAATTTCACACCTCAAGATATTCACCTTAGGTTCACTGGTGTTTCAGTTGTCCCAGTCTGAGGGCACCCTAAGAAGGAAGGTCATCTCCCAAGGTGGTTTTCCCCCCTTGCACCCTAAGCTGCTGGAATAGACTGTAGTGACCAGGGACCCTGAATTGAAATAATAGAGCTGGAAAATGAATGAATACAAAAATGAATGAATACTGTTTAATATTAAAGGGTTTTAGGTCTTTTTTTTAAGACTAGGTCTCTCTATTTTTGCCTGTGGGACCACAGGCTCACGTTGCCCAGGGTACCACAGACTCGAGCAATCCCCAGCCTCAGCTTCCCAGATAGCTGGGATTACAGGCCACGCCACCACACCCAGCTATATATTTTTGGAACTAGATCTCGCTATGTGCCCCTGGCGGGACTCAAACTGTGATCCCTAGCCCCGGCCATGGCTTCCTAGGTTGCCGTTCACAGGCATGTGCCACCATGCCCGGTGATTTTAGGTCTTTATTTAGAAAATATTTGTGATGAGAAATATACTTACAAACAACTTTCACTTATATCAATTGACATATGGTAAATTTGTTTTGTTGTATATCATTTTGCTTAAAGTTGGCATTTCCCAGAATGTATTGAAGATGTTAGTGAGAACACCTGAAAAAAAATCCCAGAAAGGTGCAAACCTGCTCATCACATATTAAGAAAAACTTGTCAGAAAGCTGCATCTTTTTAAATTTTTTTAGAGACTAAGTCTTGCTATTTTTTTTGCCTGTGGAACCACAGGCTCACGTTGCCCGGGGTACCACAGCCTCAAGCAAGCCCTATCCTCAGCTTCCCAGGTAGCTGGGATTGCTAAGGCACACCACCATACCCAGCTATATTTTTTTGGAACTAGGTCTTGCTATGTGCCCCTGGCAGGACTCAAACCATGATCCCTGGCCCTGGCTTCCTATGCTGCTGCTTACAGGTATGCGCCACCATGGCCGGCCAGAAAGCTGCATCTTTAATAAATTTTCACGTCTCCTTTCATGGGAAAAAATGTTAACGATTTTTTTAAGTCATGGGATTATGAATTTTTTATGGGAATAAGTACTTTTTGCTGACCAACATTTTCTGGTTTTTCTATGGCTGTTATGTGAATGATACGCAATAGTGTCCAAGATTTACCCATTATTGTTAGCCTGGGCAAAAATCATGCTGTCATCATATTCTGCCTTCCCTGCCCTCCACTCAAATTTTTTTTTTTAGTAATTTTTAAAAATTTATTTATATATATTTCACATCATTTCTGTCCCTGGGGGTCACCCACCACCTCCCCTTCCCACCCGCTCCAGCTGGTCCCCATTCTCCCCTTGTGCAGTTTCATTTGGTTGACCATATATTAGTGAGACCATTTGGTTTCTGTCCCTTTCTATCTGGCTCGTTTCTGCTAGAATGATTTCTTCTAGGTACATCCAGGTTTCCATAAATTCATCAAATTTGTCATTTT
>PVHY01025818.1:0-17960 GCA_004024945.1 Uropsilus gracilis
CCTTATTCTGGTACCGCACCTCATCATGCCACTTCAGGTGCTCAGCCAGCGCTCTTTAGCTCTGGACATCCCTCAGACACGCATGCCAGCCACTCCCTAGGAAACCCGCCACCCGCTAACTAGGTACCGTGCCACATCGTGCCACTTTGGGTGCCCAACTAGTGCGCATCAGCCCGAAGCATCCCTCGGACACGGCTCCCAGCCATGCCCTTTGAAGCCTGCCTCACGCTACCCATGTACCATGCAACATTTTGAACTTTGGGCACCCATCAAGCGCATCATTGTGAGGCGTCCCTCGAACATGCTTCCTAGTCACTCTCACAGAAGCCCACCAACCGCTACCCAGCTCGCCACCTGCTACCCATGTATCGTGCCACATCATGCCACTTTGGGCACCCAACCAGCACGCATCAGCGCAGGGCATCGCTTGAACATGCCTCCCAGCCACTCCCTCTGAAGCCCGCCACCCACTACCCAGGTACCATGCCACATTGTGCAATTTCAGGCGCCCAACCAGCACTCATTACTGCGGGGCATCCATTGGACACGCCTCCCAGCCACTCCTTCTGAAACCCACCTCCACTACCCAGTTTGCCTCCCGCTAACCAGGTACCAATCACATTGTGCTACTTTGGGTGCCCAAGCAGCATCCATTAGCCTAGGGCGACCCCCGAGCATGCCTCACAGCCACTCCGACTGAAACCCGACACCCGCTACCCAAGTAGCTCACCACATCGTGCCACATCAGGCGCGCAGCCAGAGTGCATCAGCGCAGCATGTCGCTGGACATGCCTTCCAGTCACTCATCGGACACTGCTCGCAGCCACTGCCTCTGTAACCCGCAACCCACTACCCAAGTACCCAGGTACCCACTACCAGCCACTCACTCTGTACCCCACCACCCACTACCCAGGTACACATTGTGCAACTTCGGGCACCCAACCAGCTAGCATCAGCATGGGGCATCCCTCGTAAATGCCACCCAGCCACTCCACTGACCTGCCACTCACTACCATGCTCGCAACTCTCAACCCAGGTACCGCGCCACATCATACAAATTTGGGTGCCCCTCCAAAGTGCATCAGCTCAAGAGTCCCTCAGACACAACCCCCAGCCTCTCCCTTTGAAGCCAGCCATTTGCTACTCAGGTACCGCACCACATCATGCCACTTTGGTGTCCAAGCAGCATGCAGCACGATGGGTCATCCCTCGGACACGTTTCCCAGCATTCCTTCTGATGACCGCCACCTGCTACCCAAATACTACACCACATTGTGCCACTTCAGGCACCCCACCATCTCGATCAGCGAAGGGCATCCTTCAGACACACCTCCCAGCCACTCCCCCTGAAACATGCCCCCTGCTACCTAGGTATCGTGCACATCGTGTGACTTTGGGGGCACAACCAGCTAACATCAGTGTGGGGCATCCCTGGACACGCCTCCCAGCCTCTCCTTCTGAAGTCCACCACCTGCTACCAGGCCCACCACCCACTATCCAGGTATTGTGCCACATTGTGCACTTAATGTGCCCAACCAGCATGCATCAGCATGGGGTATCCCTCAGACATGCCTCACTGCCACTCCCTCTGAAGCCGCCACCAGCTACCCAGCATGCTACCCACTACCCAGCTTACCACCTGCTACCCAGGTACCATTCCACATCATGCTACCGTGGAACGGCACTGATAATGACAATAAGCAAAACCTCAGCTGTACACAAAAACACTAAAATTCATTTATGGAAGTAAAAAAGAAATTGTGGGCAAATATAAACAAACAAATCATAGCTTGGAAAGTGCTGACAGCAGACACACACATGGGCAAAAAAATCTAGATTAAAAGTTATCAATGTACATCAAGTACAAGTATAGAAAGCACAGAAACTCAACACCACAGCAACTCAGACACAAACTGGAAAAAGTCATAAGCTGTCTTCTGGAGAAACTTGGATTTGGGGTTTGTATATCAGAGATTTCCATATATGTAAGGCCTCTTGCGGAGACTCAAATTTAACAGTCTATTGGCTCCTTCAGTGATAGACTGCAGAGAGGGTCTGCAGAATATCAGGGCTAACATTCCAGTCCAGAAGCGCAGGTGCAGCTGTGTGACAACAGCTGAGAAAAGGAAAGGACTACTTCTCCCAAACAAAACATAGAAACAAGAGGCAATTCAGACGGAAAACAATAACCACAACCGTGTACTCTAAAACATGTCAACTAATACCCGAACAGCAGTCACGCAATACGTAGACCAAGTCTGAGGAGAAAACACGAGATGGAAGAAAAGTAAAAACAAAGAAGCAAGCCCAAAGGGAAGCGATTCTTCACCGAAGGATAAACAATCTCCTGAAATCAACAAGGAGGACTTTGAAGAATTGTATACTATGACAAATAAAGAATTCAGACACATTATGATGAAAACACTTAATGAGATAAGAGGAGAAATAGAAAAATACAAGAAAAGAATGCAGCAAAATGAACATTACAATTGTCGAACACAGAAAGAGATTGAAACAAAGTAAGAACTAAAGGAGGCACAGTTTATAAGAGGAGCAATAGACGATATCAAAAATGCAGAGAAAAGCCATGAAAGCAGACTAGAAGAAATTGAAGAATGAATCAGCACACTAGAGGATACAGAAGTAGAACGAAAAGAGAAAAAGAGAGAGAAGAATTAGGAAGACAGAAGAAAAAAATCAGAGCTATTAGATACTTTAAAGAAAGGAAATATAAGAATCATAGGAATCCCAGAAGGGAAGAGAAAGACATAGGAAATGAATGTTTTTTAAAGCAATAATGGAAGACAACTTCCCAAATCTGAAAAACGAAATGAAAATAGAAGTACAGGAAGAAAAAAGAACAGCAAACTACTTTAATGAAAAAAACAAACTAGAGCCAGGCACATCATTGTAAAACTTCCAGGATCCAAGATAAAGAAATAATAATGAGAATGACTAGAGAGAAAAAAGAGATAACCTAAAGAAAAACCCATTAGGCTGACCACAGATTTCTCAGAAGAGACTCTCTAACAAAGGAAGAATGGAGACACATCCTCAAAAAACTCCAAAACAAAAAGAGATATACTTTTTGAATATCTACCCTGCAAAGCTGTCCTTCTTCTATGACAGAAAAATTACAATCTTCTCAGACAAACAAAGTTTCCGGAAATTTGCTACCACCAAACTCCCACTACAAGAAATCTTGCAAGAAGTCTCAAGTACAAAGCTCTCAGAAGAATAAATAGAACGAATATAACAAGAAACTAAGGGAACCTTAAAATGTCTACCAGAAAACCAACTCTAAAACCTCAAACATCAATAATAACTCTAAATGCTGATGGTCATAATTCAGCATAAAGAGACACAGAGTAGTGGACTGGATCAAAAGGTAGAACCTAACTTTCTGCTGCCTCCAAGAAACACATCAAATCTCCAGAAACAAGCGTAGACTGAAGGTAAAAGGATGGAAAACAACCCTAGAAGCAGACGCCCCCCCCCATAAAAGGCAGGGGTGGCCATTCTCACAGCAGACAAAGCTTATTTCAAAATAAAAAAAAGTAACAAAGTATAAAGATGGTCACTACCTAATAGTTCAGGGTACAACCCACCAGAAATACATAACATTATCAACATATATGCACCAAAGGAGGGAGCACCAAGTTTCATAAGGCAGCTACTAGCAGAACTGAAAACAAATATTGATGAAAACACGTACGTAGTAGGAGACTTTAACAACCCACTCACACCAAAGTATAGATCAACAAAACAGAAACCAAACATAGACACAAAAGCTTTAAAAGAAGACCTAGACCAAGTGGAACTCATAAATATATACAAGACACTGTACTCCCAAGGAGAAGAATACACATATTTTCAAATGCACGTGGATCCTTCTCTAAAATTGACCACATACTAGGACACAAGACAAATTTGAATAATATACAAAAATTAAAATTATACCAACCTTTTTCTCAGATCATAGAGCATCAAGCTAGAAATTAAGAATGAAGAGAAAGCAAGAAGAGTGGCCAGTAATTAGAGACTAAACAATATGCTACAAACGAAGAATGTGTAATTAAAGAAATTAAAGAAGAAATTAAAACCTACTTTGAAATGAAAGAAAAAGAAGACACAACTTTTCAAAATCTCTGGGACTAAGCAAAAGCATATCTAAGAGGAAGGTTCATAGCAATACATGCCCATATCAAACACAAAGAAGTTATGCAAAGAAAAATCCTCATCTCCCAACTCGAAAAACTAGAAAAACAACAAGAAAAGCCAAAACTCAGCAGAAGACAAGAAATCATAAAAATCAAAGAAGAAATAAATAACCTGGAAACCAAAAACACTATCCAGAAGATCAACGAAATGAAGAGCTGGTTCTCTGAAAAAAGTAAATAAAATTGATAAGCCTCATGCAAAGCTCACAAAGAAAAGAAGAGGAAACACTCAAATAAGCAGAATCACAAATGAAAAAGGAGAAATTACAACAGACACAAAAGAAATCCACAGGATAATCAGAGACTACTATGAACACCTATATGGAAACAAATACAACAACTTGGATGAGATGGACAGATTCTTGGAAAAATACACCCACCCAAAATTGAAAAAGAAGAAATAGAAAACCTAAAGAATCCAATCACAAACATTGACATTGAAGCAGTCATAAAAACCCTCCCTAAAAACAAGAGCCCAGGACCAGATGGATTTACAAATTAATTCTACACGACATTTAAAGAGGAAATAACACCTACTCTACTAAAACTCTTCCAAAAAATTGAGAAAGAAGAAAAGCTTCTAATCACATTCTATGAAGCAAACATTACACTCATAACAAAACCAAATAAGGACAGCACCAAGAAAGAAAACTATAGACCAGTTTCCCTAATGAACATGGATACAAAAATTTTAAGCAAAATCCTAGCAAATAGAATCTTACAATGCTTAAAAAGCATTATTCACCATGACCAAATGGGATTTATGCCAGGGGCACAAGGATGGTTCAACATCCAGAAAACAATTAATATAATCCACTACATCAACAAGAAGAAAAAGAAAAAACACACGATCATATCAATAGATGCAGAGAAAGCATTTGACAAATTCAGCACCCATTTATGATAAAAACCTTTGAAACTTTGGGGATCAAAGGAACATACCTCAACATAATAAAAGTCATCTATGACAAACATACAGCAGGCATCATCATCAATGGGGAAAAACTATAACCATTCCTATTAAGGTTTGTAGCCAGGCAAGGATGTCCACTCTCTCCACTACTTTTTAATATTGTGCTGGAAGTTCTAGCCGGGGCAATAAGGCAAGAGAAAGACATAATAGGGATAGAAATAGGAAAAGAGGAACTGAAGCTATCATTATATGCAGATGATACCATTCTTTATGTAGAGAACCTCAAAAATCTACAGAAAACTTCTTGAGACCATAAAATAGTTGAGTAAGGTAGCCAATAACAAAATCAACACACAGAAGTCAGTAGCCTTTCTATACGCAAAACGCCAAGAAGAAGAAGAAATTTAAAAAGTCATCCTATTCACTATCACACCCAAGACAATTAAATACCTGGGAATAAACCTGACAAAACACGTGAAAGATCAATATAAAGAAAACTTTAAAATACTGCTAAAAGAGATAGGGGAAGACATAGGAAATGGAAAGACATCCACTGCTCATGGATTGGAAGAATTAACATCATCAAAATGACCATCCTTCCCGAAGCAATCTACAGATTTAATGCAATCCCTATAAAAATTCCAATGACATTCTTTACAGAGATAGAAAAACAATTACAGAAATTCATATGGAATAGCAAAAGACTCAAATATCAAAAAAGCTGCTAGCCAAAAGAAAGAGAGAATGGAGGCCTAACTATTCCAGACTTGAATTTAGACAACAAAGTCATAAAAATTAGAACGGCATGGTGCTGGTACAACAGACAAGCAGACCAATGGAACAGAATTGAGTGCCCGGAAATAAAACCACACATGTATAGTCAACCAATATTTGACAAAGCAGGGAAAAATTTACATTGGAACAAAGATAGTTTCTTCAATAAATGGTGTTGGGAAAATTGGACTAAAACCTGCAAAAAAATGGAACAAGTCATCATCCTCACACCATACACAAAAACCAACTCAAAATGGATAAAAGACTTGAACGTATAAACGGATAAAAGACATAACATACATAGAAGAAACCCTGGGTAAAACTCTCCATGATTCACAATTCAGAAATCCCTTTCTAGAAATATCTACAGATAGCAAAAGAATGAAGGAAAACATAAACAGATGGGACTACATCAAATTAAAAAAACTTTTCTACAGCCAAAGACACAACAGAAAAAAACTAAGAGAAGCCCATCAGAAGCCCATGGGAAAAAAATTTTCCCCACCACAAGAGTGATAAGTGTTTAATAAAGATGATCCACAAGGAACTTACACAATTAAACAAAAACAAAACAAGAAACCCAATCAAAAAATGGGGAGAAGAACAAAAAAGACACTTTTCCAAAGAGGAAATACAAATGGCCAACAGGCACATGAAAAATTGTCAATGTCACTAGCTACAAGGGAAATGCAAATCAAAACCACAATGAGATACCACTGTACACCAGTGAGAATGGCCCACATTAAAAAAACAGGAAACAATAAGTGCTGGCGTGGATGTGGAGAGAAAGGAACACTCTTACACTGCTGGTGGGAATGTAAACTGGTCCAGCCACTATGAAAAGTGGTGAGCAGGACCCTCAAACAAATGAAAATGGAACTACCCTTTTACCCAGCAATGGCTCTTCTGGGAGGCCAAAAATGCAGGATGTTGAATGAAAACAAGTGTTAATAAGAAGTGCTAGAAATTGTGAAACTTTAGAGCTGGACATGAGATGGACTGCTATCTTATTCTACTCCATGAAGTGTGCAAGATGGAGAGATTTCATTTCAAAACCCCAAAGTACAGAGCAGTTACTGTAATATATATATAGCTGCTATGGGGTATGTTTGGAATCAGGATCATTCTCAATAAAAAAACAAGCTGTTTGCTGAGGTCGCAATCTGCAGGAATTTGAATGAAACAAGGGTTAATAAGAAGTGCTACAAATCATGACTTAAGAGCTGGAGGTAAGAGAGACACATCACTAATAATCAGGGAAATACAAATTAAAATCACACTGAGATACCATCTTACACCAGTAAGAATGGCCCACATAAATAAAACAGACAACAAAAGTTGGAGCAGATGTGGAGAAAAAGGAACTCTCTTACACTGATGGTGGGAGTGCAAACTGATCCAGCCACCATTAAAGACTGTGTGGAGGACCCTCAAACAATTGAATGTGGACTTACCATTGGACCCTGCAATCCCACTACTAGGAATCTACCCAGAGGACATGAAGACATTAATTCAAAAGGCCACATGTACGCACATGTTCATTGCAGCCCTGTTTACACTTGCAAAGTATTGGAAACAAACCAAATGCCCCCAAACAGATGATTGGCTAAAAAAAATGTGGTACATATACACAATGGAATACTATGCATCCATCAAGGACGACAACACATGTCATTTGCAGCAACCTGGATGGAACTAGAAAGACTCATATTATCAAAAATAAATCAAAAAGAAAAAGAGGTGTATGGTCTCACTTATATGATAAATATAGGGAAAAACAAACAAACAAATAAGAAAAAATGATAGCAACCAATGGAACTAAACCATGGAGTGAGAGAGGAAGAGGGGGAAGAATGTGGGGAAGATAAAGAGCACAAAAATATCAGGATAGTTAACAAATGTTAGTGAAGAGGGAAAGCCCCGGGGTTAAAAAACAAACAAACAAACAAAAAAACACAAGGACATTTACCAACTATTGGAAGAGAACAACGGGCCAAACAAGCAACAAACACTGAACATCAACTTAACCAACCAACAAATTGCAGAAAAATAGGAGATGGAGTGACTGGAGGGGGGATACAGAGGGGGCATGTGGAGGGATGAGGAGGGATCAATTAATGCACAATTGTGACTAATCTTAAAATGAATTTTAAAAAAAGATAAAAAAAATCTATAAAACAAGTAAAAACAACAACAAAAAAGCTAACAACCAAATTTAACTACACAAATCCAGGTGGGGGTGTGGTGGGACAGTGGGGAATGATAAGGGAGGCTGGGAGAGGTGAACACCAGGATGTACAAGATGTGAAATTTATATTTAAATAAATTATTTGATGTTTCAAAAAAAGCTACAAACTGCACCGTTTGAAATCTGATTTCAGGAGCGTTCTCCTGAAAACAATGCCAGTTGGCCTGAAAGGCCTAATATCAGAAATTTGAATCAAACAAGGGTTTTAACAAGTGCTAGAAATCATGACTTAAGAGCTGGAGTGAGAGGGAATATATCATATTCTACTTATATCCTTTTATACTCCATGAAGTGTAAAACATAGATTTCATCTATAGATTTCATCTATAATCATCATTATAGATTTCATCTATAATCATCAAAGTAGAGAGAAGTCACAGAAAGATATATAATGCACCCTTTAGGTCTGATTGAATTCAGAGGTTTCTTGCTGAAAACACTGCCAGTTGGCCTGAAAGGCCTAAATCACAGGAATTTGAATGAAAAAAAAGAGTTAATAACAAGTTAGAGAAATCATGACTTAAGAGCTGTGGGTGATATGGACTTGCACCTTTTCTACTCCATGAAGTGTAAAACAGAGAGATTTCATCTATAATCATCAAAGTACAGAGAAGTCACGGAAAGATTTCTACTGCACCCTTTGGTGTCTGATTGAATTCAGGAGGTTTCTTGCTGAAAAAACTGCCTGTTAGCCTGAAAGGCCTAAATCAGCAGGAATTTGAATCAAAAAAGGATTCATAACAAGTTGGAGAAATCATGACTTAAGATCTGGTGGTGAGATGGACTTATATCATATGCTATTCGATTAAGTATTCACCATAGGGAATTTTCATCCCCATAACTCTAAGTAGAAAAAGTTAAGTAAGATATAAACAATTCCTTTTTAGTCCGTTTCAATTCAGGAGCATTCTGGCTGAAAATGCTGGAAGTTCACCCTAAGTCAAAATCATGCAGGAATTTGAATGAAACAATGGTTAATAACATGGGCTAGAAATCATGGCTTAAAAGCTGGAAGAATAATGAAATTATGTACTATTCTACTCCCTGAAGTATAATACTTAGAGAGATCATATATAAACATCAAAGTACAGAGAAATTACAGAAATATATAAACTGCACCCTTTGGAGTCGGACTGAATTCAGGAGGTTCTCACTGAAAGCAATGCCAGTTGGCCTGAAAGAGCAAAATCCACAGGAATTTCAGTGAAAAATTTTTGATAACAAATGCTATAAATCATGTCTTAAGCCGTTGGGGTGAGATTGGCTTATATGCAATTCTAATCCAAGAGTGTACAATATAAAGATAGATCAAATCTAATCATCAAAGGTACAGAAAAGTTGCAGTAAGATGTAGAATGCTCCTTTGGAATCTGTTTGGCATCAGGTGCACTGTCACTAAAAACGCTGCCAATTCAACTTAAGAGCTGAATTCTGCAGGTATTCGAATGAAACAAGCAATAATAACAAGTGCCAGAACTCTTCCCTTAAAATCTGGAGGTGATATGGACATCTATGCTATACCACTCCTTGAAGTATAAAACATTGAGAGATTTCATCTATATACAACAAAGTACAGGGATGTTACAGAAAGATATATACTGCACCATTTGGAGTCTGATTGAATTCAGGTTTCTTGCTGAAAACACTGCTTGTTGGCCTGAGAGGCCTAAATCAGCAGGAATTCAAATGAAAAAAGGGTTAATAACAAGGGTGAGAAATAATTATTTAAGAGCTGTGGGTGTTATGGACTTATATCCTTTTCTACTCCATGAAGTGTAAAACATAGATTTCATCTATGATCATCAAAATACAGAAAACTCAGAGAAAGATATATACTGCACCATTTGGAGTCTAAATTCAGGAGGTTTCTAGCTGAAAGCAGTTCCAGTTGTCCTGAAAAGCTTATATAAGCAGGAATTAGAATGACAAAAGTGTTAATAACAAGGGTGAGAAATCATGAATTAATAGCTGTGGGTGATATGGATTATCCAATTCTACTCCATGAAGTGTACAATATAGAAAGATTTCATCTCTAATCACCAAATGTACAGAGAAATTACAGTAAGATATAAACTGCTCATTTGGAATCTGTTTGGAGTCAGGAGCGTTCTTGCTGAAAACGCTGGCAATTTTTCTTAAAAGCAAAAATACACAGGATTTTGAATAAAACAAGGGTTAATAAAAAGTGCCAGAACTCTTGACATAATAGCTGGAGGTCATATGAACTTATATGTATTCCACTCCATTAAATGTAAACATTGAGAGATTTCATCTATAAACATCAAAGTACAGGGAAGTCACAGAAAGATATATACTGTACATTTTGGAATCTCATTTAATTCAGGAGGTTTCTCGCAGTAAACAATGACTGTTGGCCTAAAAGGCCTAAATCAGCAGGAATTTGAATGAAAAAGGGTTAATAACAAGGGTGAGAAAACATGACTTAAGAGCTGTGGGTGATATGACTTATATCCATTTCTACTCCATGAACTGGATAACATAGAGTGATTTCATCTATGATCATCAAAGTAAAGAGAAGTCACAGAAAGATATATACTGCACCCTTTGGAGTCTAAATTCAGGAGGTTTCTAGCTGAAAACAGTGCCAGTTGGCCTGAAAGGCTTATATCAGCAGGAATTAGAATGACAAAAGGGTTAATAACAAGGGCGAGAAATCATGACTTAAGAGATGAGGGTGATATGGACTTATATCTAATTCCACTCCATGATGTATACAATATAGAGTGATTTCATCTGTAATCAAAAATTGTACAGATAAATTAGAGAAAGATATAAACTGCTCCTTTGGAATCTGTTTGGAGTCAGGAGCATTCTCACTGAAAACACGCTGGTAAATGCCTAAAAAGTTGAAAACCGCAGGAATTTGAATGAAACAAGGGTTTCATTCAATAAAAATAAAAAGTACCAGAAATCTTGACTTGTTAGCTGGAGGTGATATGGACTTATATGCTATTCCACCTAGGAAGTGTAAAACATAGAGATTTCATCTATAAACATCAACATACAGAGAAATTACAGAAAGATATATACTATACCCATTGGACTCCGATTGAATTCAGCAGGTTTCTCGCTGAAAACAATGCCTGTTGGCCTGAAAGGCCTAAATCAGAAGGAATTTGAATGAAAAAAGTGTTAATAACAAGTGAGAGAAATCATGACTTAAGAGCTGGAGGTAACATGGACTTATATCCTATGCATTCGATGAAGTATACACCATAGGGTAATTTCATTCTTTTACATCTAAGTAGAGAAAAGTTAAGTAAGATATAAAAAGCTCTCTTGTAGTCTGTTTCATTTCAGGAGCATTCTGGCTCATAACTAAGGAAATTCACACTCAAGTCCGACTCATGCACGAATTTGAATGAAACAAAGGTAAATAACAAGTGCGAGAAATCATGACTTAAGAGCTGTGGGTATATGGACTTATGTCCGTTTCAAATCCACAAGTGTAAATATAGAGAGATTACATCTATGATCATCAAAGTATAGAGAAGTCACAAAAAGATATATAAGCACCCAATGAATTCAGGAGGTTTATCGCTGAAAACACTGCTTTTGGGCCTGAGAGGCATAAATCAACAGTAATTTGAATGAAAAAAGTGTTAATAAAAAGTGGGAGATCATGACTTAAGTGCTGTGGGTGATATGGACTTATATCCTTTTCTACTCCAAGATGTGTAAAACATAGAGAGATTTCATCTATGATCATGAAACTACAGAGAAGTCACAGAAAGATTTATACTGCAACCTTTGACATCTGATTGAATTCAGGAGGATTCACGCTGAAAACACTGACATTTGTTCTCAAAGGCCAATATCAGCAAGAATTTGAATGAAAAATGGGTTAATAACAAGGGTGAGAAATCATGACTTAAGAGCTGGATGTGAGATGGACATATAGCCTATGCTAGTGGATGAAGTGTACAACATAGGGAAATATCATTCCTATACATCTAAGTAGAGAAAAGTTAAGTAAGATATAAACAGCTCCTTTCTAGTTTGTTTCATTCAGAGAATTCTGGCTGAAAATGATGGTAGTTCACTCTCAAGGCACTCTCATGCAGGTATTTGAATGAAACAAAGGTTAATAGCAAGTGCTAGAAATCATGACTTAAGAGCTGGATGTGATATGGACTCATAGCCTATTCTTCTCCATGAAGTGAACTTAGAGAGTTCATCTATAAACATCAAAGAACAGAGAAGTTACAGAAGTTATACACTGCACCCTGTGGAGTTGAACTGAATTCAGGAGGTTGTCGCTGAAAACATGCCAGTTGGCCTAAAAGACCAAAATCTGCAGGAAATACAATGAAAAAATATATACTAACAAGTGCAATAAATCATGTGTTCAGAAATGGGGGTGCGATGGACTTAAATATAATTCTACTCCATAATGTGTACAATATAGAGAGATTTTATCTCTAATCATCAAAGGTACAGAAAAGTTACAGTAAGATATAAACTGCTCCATTGGAATCTGTTTGTAATCAAGACCATTCTCCCTGAAAACACTGGCAATTCGCATTAAAAGCCAAAATCCACAGGAATTTGAATGAAACAAGGGTTAATAACAAGTGCCAGAACTCTTGACTTGATAGCTGGAGGTGATATGGACTTATATGCTCTTCCACTCCATGAAGTGTAAAACAAAGAGAGATCTCATGTATAACATCAAACTACAGAGAAATTACAGAAATATATATACTGTACTCTTTGGAGTCTGATTGAATTGAGGTTTCTCACTGAAAACATTGCATGTTGGCTCAAAGGCCTAAATCAGCAGGAACTTGAGATAAAAGGGTTAATAACAAGTGAGAAAAATCATATTTAAAAGCTGGAGGTGATAAGCACTCATATCCTACGCTTCTCGATGAAGTGTACAACTTAGGGAAATTTTATCCATTTACATCTAAGTAGAGAAAAGTTAAGTAAGATATTAACAACTCCTTTGTATTCTGTTTTAATTCAGGAGCATTGTGGCTGAAATTGTTGGAAGTTCACCCTCAAGGCCGACCCATGCAGGAATTGAATGAAACAAAGGTAATAACAAGTGCGAGAAATCATGACTTAAGAGTTATGTGTGATATGGACTTATATCCTTTTCTACTCCATGAAGTGTAAAACAGAGATTTCATCTATGATCATCATAGTACAGAGAAGTCACAGAAAGATATATACTGCACCCTTTGGAGTCTCATTGATTCAATAGGTTTTTCGATGAAAACACCACCTGTTGGCCTGAAAAGCCCAAACCAGCAGGAATTTGAATGAAACAATGGTTAATCACAAGTCCTAGAAATATGACTTAAGAGCTGGAGGTGAGATGGACTTATATCCAAAATACTCCATGAAGTGTACAACACAGAGATTTCATCTCCAAACAAAAAGAAAAGTGAAGATACAGTAAGATATATACTCACCTTGGAGTCTGATTGGATTCAGGAGCATTCTCGCTGAAAACACTGCCAATAATCCTTGAAAGGCCTAAATCCACAGGAATTTGAATGAGAAAGGGTTAATAACAAGTGCTAGAAATCATGACTTCAGAGGTGGAGGGAAATGAACTTATATCCTATTCTGTTCCAGGAAGACTACAATATAGAGATTTCATCTCTACCATCATGCACAGAGCTGTTACAGTAAGATAAAAACTGCAACCTTTGCAGTCTTATTGGTTTAAGAATCATTCAGATCAAAAGAGTACCAGTTGGCCTGAAAGTCCTAAATTCCCAGGAATTTGAATGAAAAAAGGGTTAATAACAAGTGCTAGAAATCATGACTTAAGAGCTGGAGGTGAGATGTAATTATATCCTATTCTACTCCATGAGGTGTAAAATATAGGGAAATTTCATCCCTAAATATTGAAGTACAGAAAGATTAAGATAAAAACATCTCCTTTTGAGTCTGTTTGGATTAAGGAGCATTCTCGCTGAAAACACTGGCAATTCACCTTAAAAGTCCAAATCCGCAGGAAATGAATGAAACATGGGTTAATAACAAGTGCCTAAAATCCTGACTTAAGACTGGAGGTGACATGGACTTATACACTATTCTCCTCCAAGAAATGTAAAATATTGAGACAATTCATCTCTAAACATAAAAGTACAGTAAGATAAAATCTGCTCCTTTGGAATTAGGAGAGTTCTCCCTGACAACTATGGCAGTTCGCCTTAAGGGCCGAAATCTGCAGGAATTTGAATGAAACAATGGTCAGTAACTAGTGCTAGAAATTATGACTTTGAAGCTGGTGGTGAGATGGAGTTATCCTATTCTACTGCATGAAATGTACAACATACAGAGATTTCATCTCTAAATATCAAATACACAGAAGTTACAGTAAGATATAAACTGCTCCTTTGGAATCTGTTTGGAATCAGGAGCATTCTTGCTGAAAACTCAGGCAGTTTGACTTATGCGCTGAAATCCGCAGGAATTTAATGAAACGAGGGTTAATATCAAGGGCTAGAATGTATGACTTAGAAGCTGGTGGTGAGATGGACTTGTATCATATTCTACTCCTTGAAGTGTACAACATAGGGAAATTTCATCCATAAACACCTAAGTACAGAAATATTAAGTAAGATATAAACAGCTCATTTTGAGTATTTTGGATACAGGAGAGTTATCCCTAAAAAGCTGGCAATTTGCCTAAAATTTGAAATGCGCAGGTATTCAAATGAAAAAAGAGAAATAACAAGTGCTATGAATCACGTCTTAAAACGTTGGGGTGAGATGGATTTATTTCCTATTCTGTTCACAGAAGTGTACAATATAGAGAGATTTCATTTATAAACATCAAAGTACAGAAGTTACACTAAGATATAAACTGCTCACTTTGGATTCTGAATGGATTCAACAGCGGTCTCAGTGAAAACATGGCCAGTTTGCCTGAAAACCTAAATCCGCAGGAATTTGAATGAAACAATTGGTTAATACCTAGTGCTAAAATCATGACTCAGGCCGGAGGTGAGATAGACTTATCCTATTGTACTCCATGAGTGAACAACATAGAGAGATTTCCTCACTAAACATCAAGTACGGAGAAGTTACCGTAAGATATAAACTGGTCCTTTTGAATCAATTTGGAATAGGGACCATTCTCGCTCACAAATATGGCAGTTCTCCTTAAGGGCCGAAATCCGGGAGAATTTGAATGAAACAAGGTTTAAGAACAAGTGCTAGAATGTATGACATAGAAGCTTGAGGTGAGATGGACTTATGTCCTATTATATTTCATGAAGTGTAAAACAACATAGGCAAAATTCATCGTAAACATCTCAGTACAGAAAAGTTAAGTAAGATAAAAACAGCTACTTTTGAGTCTGCTTGGACTGAGGAGCATTCTCACTGAAATGCTGGCAATTCGCCTTAAAATTCAAAATCCACAGGATTTTGTATGAAACAAAGGTAATTAACAAGTGTTAGAATGTATGACTTAGAAGCTGGAAGTGAGATGGATTAATCTCCTAATTCTATTCCATGAAGTGTGCAACATAGAAAAAAAATCTTCTTCCCTAAATATCTAAGTACATAAATGTTAAGTAATTTATAAAGAGCTCCTTTTGAGTCTGTTTGGATTCAGGAACATTCTCGCTTGAAAATGCTCAAGATTGTCATTAAAAGCCAAAATCCGCAGGAATTTGAATGAAACAATGGTTAATAACAAGTACTAAAGTCCATAACTTAAACTGGCGGTGAGATGGATATCCTATTGTACTCCATGAATTGTACAACATACAGAGATTTGAACACTAAACATCAAAATACATAGAAGTTACACTAAGACATAAACTGCTCCCATGGAATCTGTTTGGAATCAGGAGCATTAAAGCTGACAACTCTGGCAGTTTGCCTTAAGGACCAAAAGATGGAGGAATTTGAATGAAACAAAGGTTAATAAAAAGTGCTAGAATGTATGACTTAGAAGCTGAAGGTGTATGGACTTATATCCTATTCTATCCATGAAGTGTATAACACAGGAAAATTTCATCCGTGAACATCTAAGTACAGAAAAGATAAGTATGATATAAAAAGCTCCTTTGTAGTCTGTTTGGATTCAGGACCAATCTGGTGAAAATGCTGGAAGTTAACCCTAGGCCAACACATGCAGGAATTTGAATGAAACAAGGGTTAATGCAAGTCTAGAAATAATGACTTAAAAGCTGGAGATGAGATGGACTTATATCCTATCCTACTCCATGAAGTGTACAACATAGAGAGATTTCATCTCTAAACATCAAAGAACAGAGAAGATCCAATAAGATATATAGTGCACACATTGGAGTCTGATGGAATTCAGAAGTGTTCTCTCTGAAAACACTGCTAGTTGGAGTGCAAGGTCTAAATCCACAGGAATTGAAACAAGGATTAATAACAAGCACTAGAAATCATGACTTAAGAGCTGGAGGTGAGATGATCTTATAGCATATTCTAATGCATGAAGAGTACAACATAGAGAGATTTAATCTCTAAATAACAAGTACAAAAAATTCAAGTAAGATATAAACACTTGATTTGGAGTCTGGTTGGTTCGGGAGCATTCTGGCTTAAATGACTAAAGTTCACCCTAAAGACTGACACATGCAGGAATTTGAATGAAACAAGGGTTAATAACAAGCGCTAGAAATCATGTCTTAAGACCTGGAGATGAGATGGATTTTTATCCTATTCTACTCCATGAAGTGTACAATTTAGGGAAATTTCATTCATAAACATCTAAGTACAGAAAAGTTAAGTAAGACATAAACAGCTCATTTTGAGTGTTTTTGGATTCAGGAGAGTTGTCCCTAAAACACTGGCAATACCTCTTAAAGGGCAAAATCTCCAGGAATTTGACTGAAAAAAAGGTTAATAACAAGTGCTATAAATCATGACTTAATACCTGGGGTTGAGATGGACTAATATCCTATTCTATTCCATGAAGTGTACAATATAGAGTGATTTCATCTGTAAACATCAAACTACAGAGAAGTTACAGTAAGATATAAACTGCACCCTTTGATTCTGATCGGTTTCAAGAGCTTTCTAGATGAAATCAATTCCAGTTGGCCTGAAAGGCCTAATATCCAGGAATTTCAATGAAACAAAGGTTAATATCAAGTGCTAGAAATCATGACTAAAGAGATGGAGGTGAGGTGGATTATATCCTATTCTAATCCTGAAGTGTACAACATAGAGAGATTTCAACTCTTAATATCAAAGTATAGAAAATTCAAGTAAGATATAAACGGTTGCTTTGGAGTATGTTTGGGTTCAGACGTGTTCTGTCTGAAATTCCAGAAGTTTACCCTAAAGGCCGAAAAATGCAGGAATTTGAATGAAAAGCATTATAACAAGCGCTAGAAATCATTTCTTAACAGCTGGAGGTGAGATGGCCTCATGCCCTATTCTACTTATGAAGTGTACAATGTAGAGGTATTTCATCTCTAGACATATACGAACAGAGAAGATACAGTAAGATATTGACTGCACCCCTTCAATTGTGATTGATTCAGAAGCATTCTTGCTGAAAATAATGCCAGTTGGCCTGAAAGGCCTAAATACCCAGGAATTTGAATGAAACAAGGGTTAATAACAAGTGCTAGAAATCATGACTTAAGAGCTGGAGGTGAGATGGACTTATAGCCTTTTCTACTCCATGAAGTGTAAAACATAGAGAGATCTCAACTCTAAACATCAAGTACAGAGACGTTGCAATAAGATATAAGCTGCTCCTTTGGAATCTGTTAGGATTCAGGAGAATTTCGCTGACTATTTGGCAGTTCACATTTAGGGCCAAAATCTG